>JARKHS020031663.1:0-27394 GCA_030143305.2 Amblyomma americanum | reverse complement strand
CGCTGGCGAGGCTGCGAGGTTTTTGGTGATAACTGCGCCGAGCATTCTCCTCCTGTTCTTCTGTGCCTGTGTCTCCGACAGCCTTGGTGGTGCTCGAAACAGAAAGACCTTCCTAGCCACAGAGGCTGCCTGCTGCACCAGCTCCGGCGTGGAAGAAACAGGCAGCATTAATTCAGGAGGCGTGAAAACAGAAATGTGAGAGGAAAGTGGCAAAGACACTGAAACGTGAAATGTGAAATGTGAAATTCGACAGGAAAGTGGCAAAGGGCATGACACTATTATATCCATCCAACATACCTGCCCATATTGCACGATGAAACGAACTCTTCTAGCTTACATGCAATTCTGGCACACTTTGTATGTGCACGTTCAGCAAATGTGACGAGCGCGCCTCGATTCTGCTTGGCGAATGCGGTGTCCCTTTCGCCACCAGTCAGTAACCCTTTCTTTCTCTTCTTTTCCCTCTCCCCTCCCCTGAAAGTGGAGGAGCAATTTTTCTTCGTCCACTTTGTCTCCTGCCAACCGGGGCTTCACACGCCAGTGCTGCACACTTTTTGTGGTAATCGTTTTTAAAATTCACATGAAAAAAAAGCAAAGAAAAGGAGCTATATTTGTGGCATCTGTCGCGCAGTTTGTTTTGCGCGAAGCACGTGCTCCCTGCAGCGAAACCCACATTTCGCACACATAGCCGGCCCGCGCAAGAGTCGCAGCCCCTCACCATCACATACCTTTATGTCATCGGCTATGTCTTCCGGCGACCGCTCAGTGAAGAGGTCGTTGCCGCCGACGTAAATTCCTACGAAATCTAACGGCTTCAAGGGCATCCTCCTGATTATATATAGGAGGCGCCGTGCGTCGGCGCCACCGTAGCTGAATGCACTTTAAACAGAACAGCGTGCAGTCTCACAGGGACAACAAGGGAGACACGACACAGACGAGCGCTGCTCGTCTGTGTCGTGTCTATCTCGTTGTTTCTGTTAAACTGCGCGCTGTTCTGTTTAAAATGACTTACCAACTCGCCCAAGCATCCGTTTTTACATATGCACGTTTGATGGTACGTGCAATCGTCTCTGGTTCAGAAATTTCACCTGGCTGTCACCAATGATGACGCGTGCAACGCGGAAGCCATGACGATGTGTAGCACTTCACCCTGCCACGCAGACAAAACCGCCGAAAGCAGACAAGAACCCCGCGCGCACAAGGGTAAATACCACTTGACAACCGTCACTAGTAACGCAATCAAAAAGCTAGAGCATGTGCAGCATGCATGCTATCCACAATAAAATAAAATACTTTTATAACGTCCTGCACCAAACGCTTGAACTTCATTATTTTTGTGACTTTTGAATTTTGTTCATGCTGCGTTTACTTTAGTTTCTGATTTCGAAATCCGCAAGGAAACAAGCATCAAAGTTTGGAAAATCTGGATTGCTCGAAGAGGTAGAGTTTATGGTTCGCAGCCACGCTCATGTGGTTGTAACTGTGTGGCGGTGGCTGCGTCGAAATGTGGCTGTTGGAATCGCCAGCAGGAAGACTGCTACTAGAACGGGACAAAAGCAACCCCATCGCAGCACCGAAATATGTCAATTGTATGGATGTTCTCTCCTGTTCGCTTTTCGAGGGGATCTCGTCCAGAGAGAAACCTCGCCAGCAGGAGTAGCCTCCATGGTGGTGGTCACAGATGACAACCCTGTCCACATGTTATAACAAGGGACGGAGCCTAGCCGGGGGAAAACGCAGGACTTCTTTATTTCGATCGAAAAGAATCTAGAAATCTTGCCTTGGTGGTGTTTTTATCGTTTTCTTTTTCAGGGCATTTTTTACCGATCCACTTTAGGAGGGTTCACTTTGCTTGAACGTCCTCTTCTTGCTGATGTGGTTTATGATCACAGGACATAATCACCCACGACCGCACCTACTTTAAACAACATATTTTTTTGCCACTTGGTACATGACACCGGAGCAAACTGACCCTGCTACCCGCCTATCTGCGCCTTGTTAACCCACTGCTCTCGGAACCCCTTATCCCTAGCTGCCACAAATGTGAAAGCTGGTGTTCGCCCTCGCGCTCAATACATACCGTGGCGGGTACAGTAGAGCAGCATTTTGAGAATCGAAAACATGGACTCCACGTGCAGCCGGCCAAGGCAGTAAGTGCACGTTGTTTTGCTGCTTCGGTGACATGTACACCACCAATTTGTTGTTCAACACATTGTTAGCTGTTTTGCGGAAGTCTAGCGAATATACTACTTGCGCAGTTTCAGGCTTTTATGACTGCTCCTCGTAGAGCATTTCACCTCGTTCAGCTTACATGCACGTTTGTGGCAGCCAGGAATATGGCATCCATCCTTGCAGAGAAATACATCATCTTGCAGAGAATGCAGCACGTAATTTTTTTTTGAAGTTAACCTTCATAGGTATTGTCTAGCAGTGAGCTGAGTTGATTTCGAACTTTTTTTATAGCAGGCAGCGCCCGACCCACAAAGGAATCCAAGCAATTCTTTTCGATTACCCGAGTGAAAGTGAGGATGACAGCTTGGATGGGGCGGATTGGGACGATGACTAGATGCTGCAGGAGGAGATAACGCATGGTGAGAGTGAAGGTTCTACAAACAGTGAGCAGTATGCGGTGATGACGTCCACCCAAAACAAGAAGCAAAAAATTGGGCATTGGGTTCTTGTGGTTCTTTGCAAAAGGTTATTTCGCAAAGTATTTCGTGTATATGTGTTTTGATAGAGAGAAAATGAATTGCTTCAAAAAATCATGATTTGTAATTTTTGATCGCATTTCCACCCCACATCAATTCCTATTTGCAACGTTTGTGCCACCATAACAATTCTTATGAAAAGGTCAGATATCGTCCTGCGTTTTTTCGTGGCTCTTCATGTGATCAATAACTGTCTTAAAATGTCAGTTTCGACAATCTTTATCACTTGCCACGGCTGTGGAATATAAAGGTTTAAGTTGAGGAAGCTTTTTCAACTTCCGGTCCGTGGTTTACGCCTAGGTACACGCCTGCCATTACTAATTCTGATGTGCCTACAGCTGCACGAATGCTGCAAAACAATTAATAAAAATAAATATTCAAGGTATTGTTGATTTCTTATTCATCCCTTTTTATTGCAGACTGCAAGAATAACTGCGGCATTCTCAGAGCTCAAGAAAATTCCGTCCCAGAAAAGAATTGTCCCAAATATGGTTGGAATGAACCTATAATATTTTGACCGTATTTAATCTTTAACAGAGGCGGGAAAAGAGCGCGCGTAAGAGCATGAAGTTTGATTTGCTAAAAGACGCCTTTGTCCGCACAGTTTGTGCTCGGGTGGGAGGAAAAGGCACCCGTATTATAATAAACTGGATTTGAGCTGGCACATTTATTCACAGCACTAGGTTCATATTAGTGGCCTGAACACCAACAATGATTCCGTGGTAGTTAGTGGCGTGTAGCCTATAGTCTCAGGGATCCGTTTATAAATCTTTTGTGAAGTCAATAAAATTCGAATGCTAAAATGTGCAAGTGATTCAAGTTCCATATTTCAGTTTTAGACGTTTTTCTAGATCACAAATCCTCCACTTTCAGTGAAAGTTTCTTATATTCTATTTAATTAAATTAGCCCTTTAATTGACACAGGCCACGTTCACTTGGTCCTCTCTGGCCACTCAAATGCAATACACAAAATAAAGGAAAGTGATTGAGGAAAAAGACAATTCACGAGTTTAGTTGCCCCATGGTACGATATAAAATTCTTACGTGTACCAGAATCTCACAACTCTGTTATCGGTATCTCAATACTTCCAGCATGTCACTGCTGGTGGGAGCAGTCTGGGTCGAAGCTGTAATTTGAGCAGCGAGTTTACCACGAGACGAGACGTGAAAACTTTTTCGTGGCTACAAGAAGAATGATGCCTTAGTGTCAAAGGCTCTCAAGGCTGGCATAGGTTAAAAAAAATTGCTGCAGCGCACACAGAATAATTCACGCCAAAATACTAAGGCATCGGTCAAATCACTTGGCACACCACCCCAATTGACGAAGAATTACGTACTAATGTCGCTGGCGGAGAGACGACAGTCCTGTGAAATGAAAGGTGAGCCCAGTCTTAAGCATCGTGGATCTTGCGACTCCCAGCCTTTCGAAGGGCTGCACATGTGTTCATTCGAAAGTGTACCACACCATGCGCTCAAGCCTACTCCAAAGACTACAACCAGCCGGAAAATGCGCTGTGTCGCCCGGCATGCCCTGCCAGGACGCAGTCTTTCAACTCTGGGGCCTTTCTTGGGCTCTCGCTTTAATCCGCGGACCTGGCTAGCGCCGAACTTGCACGTAGGGGGGTCTGTGTCTCAGTGTACTGAAGAGGGCGTGGAACTTTTGCTATAAAGCTATGGAGTCAGGAGAAAGGAGCTATATCGCCTGGCGAAGGAAACTCAAACAGAAGTTTCTTTTAGAACTCTTAGCTTACTTTTTGATTTTGCTGCGAATAAAGCTTCATGAAAGCGTAGATATTTAGGGCATCGTAAACAACGGCGCACGTTACCACGCACTGGCGCACGTCTTTTTCGATGACGGCTTCCGGTGGCAGGGGCAAGAGCACCGCCCGAAAAGCATGATATTTCTGTGCTAAGTCTTGTAACCACAATTCAAAAAGCTTCAACCATTAACTGAAAACACTTTGCGCAATAATTTTGCAGAGCCGCAAGTGCATGACTTCGCTCTTTTTTAACGAAAACAAAACAAAAATTAGGAAAATTGTGAAATTCTGCAGAAGGCTAGAGAACCAGATCACCCAGCATCATGGCTACGTCAGCGTAAACTTTATGCAGTGACACTAAAGAAGTTATGAAACTCAGTATATTTAGGGCTGACCAGTTTCACGTATCTTGGTATATGGCTGAGAAGGCGCAGAATGAAGGGGATAGCAACCATTTAGATCAAGGCACAAAACCGAAGAATGCAGTGAACGCTAAGGCGCCCGTGTGCTGTGCGATGTCAGTGCACGTTAAAGATCCCCAGGTGGTCGAAATTATTCCGGAGCCCTCCACTACGGCACCTATTCTTCCTTTCTTCTTTCACTCCCTCCTTTATCCCTTTCCTTACGGCGCGGTTCAGGTGTCCAAAGATATATGAGACAGATACTGCGCTACTTCCTTTCCCCAAAAAACCAATTATTATTATTAGTATTATTATTATTATATTATGACTACATTTTATGTAGTCCGAAGCGAGCAACAAAGATTTCTCTACTGAAGTCTACGCTATCCTCTATCAACGCGAGCATGCATGCCACATGCAGCACTCAAAGAAGCCACCTCAAAATGTTCGGGATAGCTTATACCTACGTAAGGGAGGCAGTCTTCCTTAGGTTAATTAGTGCACGTGCATCCTATAATCCCCGTTCTCTACTTGCGTATGCACAGGTGTTGGGGACGAATTACTAAAACTGTACATGTATAAAAAAAATTAAAACATCTCGCCCGAAACTTTTTACGATGATGGGCAATTATTCATCGAGGCGAAAGCAAAAAAAGTTTCATGCTAGCTTTTGCAGACTGGCATCCGCAGCGCGAGCTGAAAAGCCTAAATTGCCAAGAATGCGCACGCTCTACAGCGTCTGTGTGGAGTGTTTGCAGATGGCACCAGTTCTCAAAGTCTCCATAATGAACACTGCGATTACCATTGAGCACTTCCTGAAGGTTATTTATGTTAGCGCAGCCAATCTTAAAGGAGTATAGACGCCTAATTTTGGTGGCACGTTTTCTTCTCTACAGTGATGCAGAAGACACTACTACGCATGAACCACCATGGTGTATTCGCGTGCAACCGCTAAATCATCGCATTTTTCATGTCATGCTTTTTTGGTTTCGGTTTCAACAGCCGAACGATGGCTGTGACGTCAAACAGTGCTTTTGTGTCACGTGAGGCATGGAAAAACGTCCATATAATCGCTGCTTCGTCGTTCTAGTTTACTGCAGTGCTGAAGCCAGCCTTCCTCAAGAACCGGAATGGCAAAGTATGTGGAAACAGCGATCATATGAACGTTTTATACATGTCTCACATGACCTGTGGGTACGAGTCGACGTCACAGAGCCCATTCGGCTGTTGAAACTGGAACCTTAACTGCACGAGAAAGAAATGCGACTATAAGTTATTTAGCGATCGTAGGAGAATGCCAAGTGGCAATCTATGTATAATAATGCCTTAAGCATCGTTATAAACCAGAAAACACGCACCCAAAATTTAGGTGTGTATACTTAAAAGCGCCATTCTAACTCAAAAATCCTATTTTTAAAAATTGTGTAAAGTCTTAGATGAAACACCCAGTATATATGACTGGCATTGCTCTGTGGCCGGCAGCGATGCCAGCCACAAAGCCACAACACTACTTCGTACTGTTGGAGTACACTTTGGGAGCTTCATGCTTCGTAGCGCTCAGCGGCGTCTTATTTTTATGCTGGGAAGCGCGCCCAGCGACCCTCGTGGCTTTCGCTCTTTTACGCACTTTAGCGCTACCCTGCTCGTATTTTGCCTTAGTGTCGCATTCCGGCGACTTTGCCGGGCTCTCACCATAGTGTGTGGCAACACACAGCTGCCTGTTAGTATAATAGGTGACCCCTCCCATCACTTGACTCAACCGACTCAACTGGAAAGCCACACGGCGGCAGCATTAGCATCGAGCATTTGGAAGCGCAGAATGAACGGAACGACTATTACGAAGTGGATGGAGACGGCGGCTTGCACCCCTCTCACAGTGGAAGATTTAATGTCCTTAAAATTGAATAGTATTCAATGCATTGACTATGATTTGTTCTCTTTCATTGCTAGACAGTAAAAAAATTATCATTCGCGAAGGATGTAAATGACGATGAAAGAAGTTTTAAAGAAATTCGTAGCGCTTAAAAAATGAATTAATATGTAAAGTAATTTTCAAACTGGCGGAAACGTTTCTCCGCAATACTGCCGGCATCACTTATTATTTCCAGTCATCTTGCATAACTTTACAAATCAAAAGCCAAGCCAAATAAAAAGCAACAACAAACGAGATATATAAATAATACAGCTGGCACGATGCAGCGCACAGATGTTCCGGAGACGCGCGGAACGTGGAACTGACAACCAAAAGATAAAGCGATCACTCACATCTTTAAGTACTTCGAGCTGAGCGCACGTGTAATGCCAACGAACAAGAAAAACAAAACCCTAAATGATCTAGTGTGGCGGGTAGAGCCATTATTGACGTTCGGACGCAGCGGAGACCGAGAGCAATAGCCATCCTCGACCGCATTCCGCGCGAAGAGTTTCACGCCATAATTAAGCCTTCCTTTTTACAAAACTTAATGAACAAAACTTATTTTTCGCGGTGCGTATATTAATTTTTCTCTTTGTGTACTTCTGTTCTCCATCCGGTTTCCAGATTACAGTGTTAGAAATTGAAGTTCCGCTTTGTCTCAAGCTAGCTCCAACGCCCACGGGATCCAGCTAGTTGGCTGCGAAGAGTAGAAAAGGTCAGACGGCTGGCCCCATGTCTCCTATTTTTTTGCAATACTTAGCGTTAACTTGGTTTCGAACGCGTACTTGCCTGGATTAACCACCATCTCACGAGGCGTTTAGTAGCGAAAGCTAAGTAGCTTTTTTTAAATTAGGTACTGTAAAGGTATGAAAGCATTACTTCTGAAGACTCCACCGTTTTCTTGGTGCTTTATTTGACTGTTATGTACGGACCTGCAGGCCAGTAGAAGCCACAGTTGTGACTCATATTTCAGCCGCTTTTATGTGCCATTTACTCAACTTGGCAACAAGTAGCAGGCTGTAACCCAGGGAGATATTTTAATAAACAAAGCAAAATTCAAAATTTGTGTTCTGCGCGGTCAGAAATCTGATCACCCAGCTGGTGTAAATTTTAAGTGACGCCAAATGTTCTCATCTTGCCTAGCGCCGGCCTGTTAGAAGCTTTTGATGCCGCTTCGATGTGCGCTTTCTGCCTTCCACTGCTATACACGGCGCATTACACTAATTCTGAAAAGCATCAATACGAAGCGGTTTTTCGTAAGCGAATGTTAATGTCGAATTTGTGTGCATAATATGGGCTGCAAATATTTGCTGCTGAGTTTCTTTCTTCCCATAGAAAGTTTGTGACCTTGGACGCATTAGGCTCGCTTCAGGCCTGTCGTATTTGTGAAGCCGCACAACAGAAACTTATATTCATATCGCAGTTCCGTTCAGCCTGCTCACACTACCCCCTTAAGTCGCACTGTTTGCCACCAGAGAGAGGTTGCTGCTTTAAGCACTTTGTAGTGTACCGGTTATGAACTTTTTATTTTTTAGGAACGAGTCCGCTTTGTTCTGCGTTTTTCATTCCCCACCCCTGGGGCCAGAGCCCGGAGTGTACTGGCAGAAAAAGCAGGGGGAGAGCTGCAGATTCCTACAAATTAAGACTGACTGTCATCACTCTGCTCCCCAAAATGGCGGTTATTTTTCACGCTGTGGTCTACACAATTGCTGGGAGTAACAGCACTTGCAACATTGTGCCAGTTAGCAAGGAAATGCCATCAAGGACACACTAGCCTGGAGGCCTATTTTATCGGAAACGTAAAAATGGGACGCCTGAAAGTACTTTTAGTTCCAGCGTACCCTACACGCGACCAGGAAACTTTCTTACTCTTTTGCTTGAATTAGTTTTCTTTCCAATTTTGCTTTTAAATCGTATACCTCATATAACTTCTGCCCTCCCTCTCATTTATAGTGTCCTTGGATTATCTTGAACAAGCCGCAAGACACAGAAGCGGCACAAAAGCTGTATCTGCTCTCTTTCTTCCTTCTTGTATTGGCGCCTTATTCTTCTGTCGTTTTTATTGATACATTTTTCAAAACTCACACTTGGTGCTAAATTTTTGTCGTAATCTCCTGTGGAAATTTTCTTGTTTATCCCGCTACACCTTTGCCAATCCCCCATTCAGGTATGTTCCGTGTTTTAAGAGGAAGAAGAAGCAGATGGAATTCCTCCGTCTCGCGCCCTCGTGAAGAGCGACAGCCAAGAACAGCCGTCTGCGAGCCTCCTCCGGGTGATCCTTTGCAAGTAAGCGTCTTTTAAGAAGACCGTCATGCACGCACGGCAGAATCCGCCGAGACCGGCGCTCTCGGTGAACCCAATGAACCCGAAGAAACCGGTGAACCCGGAGAAACCGGTGAACCCGGAGAAACCGCTCAACCTGAAGAAACCGGTGAACCCGGAGAAACCGCTCAACCCGAAGAAACCGGTGAGCCTGGCGAACCCGGTGAACCCGATGATACCGGTGAGTACTGTACGGAACGATTAGTTTAGTCCGAGGCCCTTTAATCCTCGGTGTAGGCATGATACGGCTTTCAGTTAGGCTCAGAGTGTGGGCAAGTTAATGGTTGGGTTGAATTCTTCGACCAGGTGCTTTGGCTCTTCTTTTTGTCTGCTGCTTGATAGACAGGACAGAATTACTTTGTTTTCGAGTTCCGAGCTAGGTACCAACAGCAGTGGGCAGTTTCCCATGCCGAGGATTAGAGCTCTGCAGTGACGCTAACTTAGTAGCCGCCACCGACGCGTGCTTAACTCTTCAGCGCGCAAGAGTTTTGGCATTCCCCCGCCGCCGGAGAGGTGCATCAATGTCCGGTTAGAAAATCGCGCCTCCATGCTCAGCAGCCTTAAGGCCGCCTGTTCGCCACAGTTAGATATCGCTGCGCCTGGAAGAGTACCAACGGAACCTTAACCACATGTTTATTGAGACGTCAGTTGGTTTTATGGCTTTCTATCGGTCACGTAGCACACTTCGGATCATAATCGCGGCCTCTGTAGAGGCGATCGTAACCTGGAATATTGCAGCCAGAGCCGTTACGCTTGTATTCGACGCTCACATGAGGGACTGGGTGATGAACTTTGGCTTGAGGGCTTCACCCGACCGTCACGCTACACATCCAGCGCCGGTGGCCTGAGCGCGCAGCCTGGCGTTTTTCCTTTCTGTTCCTTACTCATAAAAAGCCAAATGAAGATCCCCTCCTGATTGCAAAGTTACCGTACGAGAAACAATTTTGCCGCTGTTCTCTCGAAATAAGTTTAATATTTAAGAGCGACTTGCGCTAGACTACTGCGCCTTTCAGCTTTCTTTCGAGTGATATGGGAGGGTAAAGTAGTCTCGTGTTGTACGGTGAGTTATTGAGCGAAAAGGAACTGTGCCGGTGAAGGTCGGGCCCCCAGTCCAGGGCCCCAATGGCCTTTGCAGTCCTGCGAGCTTTGTCGATCAGCTGGAGCGGTTCTTTAGGCTTCAAGCAGGACAGCGGAGTCGCCCACTGCTTTGACGTTGGTACGTTATTTATTGACGCTGCCTGTACTTTTAACGCGTCCTTGTAACGTCGTAAAGCTTTAGGTGTTCCCCGCATAGTGGGCATTAGCTCTGATATGTTGTCGGATCAATTTTGCTGAGCAGACTCAGATTCGGCTATGAATAATTCTGCAGTTGTACCTGCTGCTTAAGTAGCCGGTGTCGTGGGTTTGGCGGACGCGGTTGCTGCCAGGCGTGTTTTTTTCTGTGAATCTTTTCTTTCGCATATGTTTCTACCAACTCGCTTATGTCTGCATGCGGCGGTGATAGCGGACCAGTTGGCGACATCCCCCCCCCCCCCCTCCCGACAGGCCGGTGCACTTTCTTCCTTCGTCCTCAGCAGCTGCAACTCTCTGCGGTTGGGCTGAGCATATCAGCGGTCGAGTCAGTAGTTACGTCTTACAGGACACTAGACCGTCTCACAGGCGACTTCCTGTTATTTTGTCTCACAGGGGACTGGCCGGTTGGGCACCTGTTCTGTCTGAACCAAGCTATGCATACCAAGCTGAGCTTAGCCGACAATTTTCTTGCTCACCTGCGGACAACATGCAAGGCAGTCAGCGAAAATATCGTAACTTCTCTAAATTACAATCATTTTCTCTGCATGGACAAGCAAAGCAAATTTTGCAGTGCCGCGCGTCAGTGTGAGACTTGAAGCCTTAAAGTCTTGTCAGCAGTGGCCTTGCAAAAATGTCAGGCATGTAGTATGAAGCGTCTAACGTTCCAAAGCGATACGTTGGTTATGAAGGGCGACGTAGTGGAAGGCTTCGGTTTAATTTCGACCGCATCGGGTTCTGCAAACGTATGCTGACCGCCCACAGAACAGGAGCGCCTTTCGTCAACCTTTGTCCGTAATGTTCCAAGACTGAGTCCACTAAACAAAATGCATTTAACATTGAAATCGTTTGTGCAGCACCCCCTCGTAATAGTCTCCCTTGCATTCTATACACAGCTTCCAACGCTTCTTGAGGTCTTGGAAACAGGTGGAACACGCTTCTTTTGGCAGGGCTGTCAGCTCCTTTGTCGTGGCGTCCTGAATGGCCTCTAAGCTCTCCATCCCGTGACCTTTTAGGGCTCTCTTCACACAAGGAAACAGAAAAAATCGCATGGGGAGAGGTCAGGCGAGTATGGCGGATGGAGAAGTGCAGTAATGCTGTTCTTGGCAAGCAATTTTGTCACGCCGAGAGCAGTGTGCGGCCTTGCATTTTTGTGGAGAAGGCTCCATCGCCCAGATGCCCAAAAGTCAAGGCGACGGCGTCGCAGTGCATCACGCATGTGTTGGAACACGCGGATGTAAAACTTCCGATTCACCGTCTGCCCTTCAGGGACAAACTCGTGTTGTATGACACCTCTGGCATCAAAAAAAAAACTATCAGCATCGTCTTTCTTTTGGTCTTCTGTCGCCGCACCGTTCTCGACGCCGGAGAGCTTGTGGACCGCCATTCGGCGCTCTGCCTCTTTCTTTGAGGATCGTATTGAAAACATCATGTTTCGTCTTCAGCAATAATGCTGTCGACGAATGCAGCATCCTTCTCTGCCTCGGAAAGCAAATCAGCGCCCACTGATTCCCGCGTGTCTTTCTGGTCCTGTGTGAGGGAGTGCGGCACAAGTCTGGCGTTCAGCTCTCGTTTCCCCAAGTTCTCACGCAAAATTTGGTGGCATGTTGACTTACTAATGTCGAGAGCATCTGATAACATGCGGACTGTAATGGTGTGGTCATGTAATACGATTTCCGTGATCCGAGCACGTGTTGATAGGCGGCCCTGCCTTGTGTCGTCTTCCACCGACGTTCTTCCCGAAACGAACCTCTTCTGCCACTCGAAAACTCACGCCCGCGATAATGTCTCGCTGCCGTAAGCGTCGCAAAGGAGCTCATACGTCTGTGCGCCTGTCTTGCCAAGCTTCACACAGAATTTTATGCTTAAACGCTGTTCGAGACGGACGTTCATTGCTCCACATTCACTCACATTAGAATAGGCAGACGACTAGTGACAACGTATTTTTTGACATGTAGTGCCATCTAGCGGCTGCCACAGCATTTAACATGAATAGCTCAGGTTTTCCAGAAAAGATGGCGCTACACATACACACCAACATTTGTTTTGGGAATAATTTCTAGAGAAGAAAATAAATCAGTCTCGAAACTTTACGCACAAGGGTTGTATTCCGCCTCCATCGAAATGTGGTTCCCGCTGCTCGGATTTTAATAAGCCACCAATCATCAGATCTAATGCACCAGCGGCTTATACCGTTGTTACTGCTAATGATTCTTATCAGTCCCTACCACTTACCACCTTTCTTCATGGCGCGCTTGAAGTGTCCACCGAACAGTGACAGTTAAGGCGCGTTTATTTTCCTGATAAGAAATCGATTGTCTCCGTACAGCGAAGTCGCTGATGTCGGCAGCATGAGAGAAAATGCGGATTGATCGAAAATGTAGCAATGTGACAAGTGCAGCGGCGCATTTGAAAAGTTACTACAACATCGCCTAATTGTGAACGAACGTCGCAACATGACTCAAATGTGATTATGACAATTAAAAATATAAATTCAGTGAAATGTAGAAATGAGAAGTAAATTAATTTCAGCGAAAAGAAAATTACGATGAGATGGGATCGAGCCCATGCCCTTTGGATCCAAGGTTAGACACAACACCTAGGACATCGAGGCACGTTCTTTCGAGCTGGTGAAAGGCAGGCTTTTTGTGGTATGGGTTCTCCGACAGTATACTGGCCTGAGAAGTGATACCATGAGCCCTCAAACCGCTGAAGTGAGCCATTAACGCTATCGTTTTAATTAATTGCGCTCAATTGTGGCCCCAAATCTCGTCGGGGCTGTGCGTACAGGACACCGCGTATATCGTTCCATAAATAGGCTGCTGAATCTGGGCCCACCGTCAAAAGTTGACGGCAGGAGACACTGTCCAAAAATTTTATTTTTTTCACACTTAAAGCGCATCGCTTCTGATTTATTAACACATTGTGTGAGATCCGCAATCACTATTAGGCTGCATGCATCTGTTAAAGGAGGCATGCAAAAAACTGACGATGAATTTTTTTTTCTAAAACCGCCTGCCAAACGCGACTCACTGCGTGTGTAAAAGGTGGATTTTTAGTGCTTGTCTCCGCTTGAAATGCCCTGTTTAATTTTCAGACATAACAAGCATTTATACCGTCTCTCTCTGCAGGCTCCCAAGGTGACTAAAATACAGGTGGTGCGGAAGCTGAGCCAGTCGCCGCCCGCAAAATCGCCCCCACCACTGCCCAAGAAGGCAGCTCGTCGCAAGAGGCCTCTGAGCCATCGAACTGCCTTGCTCCTTCTGCTCATCATCATACTTATTTTATTTTTGGGAAGTTTTGTCATCATGGTGGCTACTATATCTCCAGGAGGCGCTGGAACCGATTCGGGAACGGACGGAAGCGTGCCGACTACCCCAGTCGCGGTTTTTCCGTTCGAGGAGGGCATAGTGTACACTTGCTTCGAGGAGCCCATCATGCAGCGCGTCGGTCGGGACACACATGTGGGCGAGCTGCCGGATGACGTAAAGCCGGAGAGCTACGACATCGTAATGAGCCTGAACGGTGAGCACGGCCTTCACTAGCCGCGAATAATTAGCGCCCAGTGCGAATGGAAGGTGGCCGAGACAATCCGCGTTAGATGGCAATCAACTCTTGGTTGATGGGGACCTGGGTTGCCCACTCCACGGGCCTGGTCTGGTCAACCAGGTCTGAGCTGGCCAACACGGCCACCCACTGCTTTATAGAAAGATCACGTATAATATCCGCCGGTGGCGGCACTATGCTACAGCTCTATAATATGTGGTCATAGGTTGCCAGCTCCTGACACCATCTGCATTCCGGCTGAATGTCTGGGTAGATTTTGCTTAACACGTATGGGTTGAAGAACGATCTCGTCTACAATCTTCGCCAGACGCATTCCTGCGCCTTTACCAATTTCTTGTCCGGGAGCGCGTAAAATATTCGCTCAAGTTTGTAACGGTTAGTATCGTTCTGAAAGGACACCAGCCCATCTCTCGTAGACCTCCCCTGAACGTCCGGCTCACCTGCTCGGCTGACGAAACCTCGAGCATTCAATCAATCAATCAATCAATCAATCAATCAATCAATCATGTTTATTTAACATCATGACGATTCATGCGTGCCGTCTCGTTCCCGTGGCTCCCAGAGTGTGCCGGTACTCAGACAATAGGGACCCCAACCTAAAGTTTTCTGTGCGACGACAGCGCCGGGCTCCTCCCGTGGCGGCGGAATTCTGAAGCGTCGATCGGGCGCGACGGCGCCGCGGCGTCCTGGCCGTGTTCGCGCGTTACTCGCGCCCGTCTCTTCGCGGGCGCGGCGGATACGAGCACAGCCTGACGACTGCACAGTGCGCCGATTATATCCATCGGTGGGCAGTTTTTACGTTGTGATCGAATTGGCACATAACACCGTGGTGCCTTCCCTGAAATGACCCATTTGCTTACTGCCGAGTGTGCGGTCAATAGAAATTACGCAGGTGGCAGGAATCTTTCAATGCGAAGTACCGGTGGAGTATCCGGCTCTGCAGTATTGATTAAAAAATAGTACTAATAATCCATCACCTGCGGCAAAAGGAGAGAGCGCTCGCGGGCCCTTAATATATACCCACTTCCTCGGCCGACACCATGTAAAGTGGCAGCGCATACAACTGCGAAGGCGAAGATGGCCGACACGATTCCACATGTGAACTAACCTTGTGTCTCAGTCGTACACAAGCGGTAGCAGTGTGGCTCTGCACATCACAAACCATGGACTGTAGACCTCAGGAGGTCGTGCAATAGAGTAACATGCCGCGTCGATGCGCATCAGAACTGAGTCGTGCCAGTGGCTTGTGAGTTTAACATCCCAATGCTGTACGTTGATTATGCGCAAAACTGTTTTTGAAGGCCTCCGGTTTAACAGATAGCATTTTTAGATATGTATGGTAAATACGCCATCTTCTGTAAATACGACCATAGGGCAGCAGCGGCTAGGCAAGCGCGACACCGGTAGGAACGGCAATGCGTTGCCATACTGGTCGTATCAGCCGCACGCCCATGCTAAAACCCTCAGACCTCAACAGAATGGGATTCATTAATGTGCACCGACATCGCGAAATGCGCTTTAGTATATCGCACAAATCTAAACCCGGATCGATTCGACCTGTGACACTGGCGTGAGCAGCCTAGCGCCAAATCCATTGAAACACAGCGGAAAGGGAAAAGAAAAAGGTAGCAGAAACGTGTTACCAGCACGCACGGCGCAAGCAAGCAGATCGAGCTGACGAAGAAAAAAAAAACGCGAAACATATTTGTACCGCAGTTTCATTCGAAGGTAGACCTTAATTTCAGTTTTGCACTCTGGCTTGCACCTGGTTGTCCACTCTGGCCACGAAAGTAGGCGTGATGAAAACAGCGCTCCTTCGGGCTGTTTGCTGGACGCCGTGCGCACGAGCTGCTCTCTCTCTAAAGCACGACAGCGCGCGGAATATTTTCGCAACAGCGTCTAAGCGCGAGGAGAACCCTCGAGCGGGCGCGCTCTTCGCTCACAACGGCATCCAAGCAGGAGCGAAGAGAGCATAGCGAAGCAGACTTTTCTCACAACAGCGCTGAAGCGCGAGCCAGAAAGAACGAGCGCGAGCGAGCGCGCGCGCCCAAATCCTTCACGTGCGGGCGAGGCAGGCGCACACAAGTTAGTGGCGAAGCTCGTCGCCCTGCTTGAGCAATTACGAGGAGTCGTTCGGAGAGGACGCTGTTCACTAGCGTCCGCAGTACCCTCTAGCCCAGGTTGTGTCCCCTCTTTCCACCTCCGCGGCCCCTCGCCCCGTTGCCCTATTTAGCAATCGTGCCGCTGTGACAGATATTCTGCCCCTCGCCAAATTTTAGATGGCTGTTTTTGAGTCGCTGAAATTTAGGCCAGCTTTAGTACTAGCTATAGTTAGCGATATCGCCGCCTCCTCTGCAGTTTCTGAGGTGCGCGTTTGGACTGATCTAGAGGTGACCAAGCGTCAGAGGTGACCAAGCGCTCAGGATAAACGTGGCAGTGGAAGACGATGTCGCTAGCGCGATGGCTGCTTCTTCGGCTTCTAACAAGGGTGTTTGCACTGATCTAACTCTCCTACTGTGTGCACGTGGCAGTGATTGTGGCTCAGCTTGATTCAGTGGGCAGGCCCATGCACTTTCATTTTCATTCTTCCTTCAGTCGCAACAACAAAAACAACACACCCTGCTGGTGTTTGAAATAAAAGAATAGAACTGACCACCTAAAAACTGGCATAACGGAGGGTGGCTTCCTCGCCTTGCGGGGCTCGGATCTAGGTGCACTCATACATGTGGTGAGAGCTCCTTGTCACCGGGGGTATCCGTTGCTAAGCCGTCGTCATCGCCTCAAATGACGCGGCTGTTGCGACGCGCGTCTTGTCTTTCACTAAGAAAGGCACTCTGCTCGTTCCAAAAGCATAGAGTTTAAACGTTTGGTCATCTCGTGAGTATATTGTGCATTCGTAAGCGGATAAAATTTCTCTTGGGCGGTGTCTTCGGCTCGTAGGACACTAGCGCCATGTTCTAGAAACGCTCTTGGCGCTATTGTCGAAGTAGCTGCAAGCTATTGCATCAGCAAGTTCCCTATCTATAAGCTCCTCTATTCCTATTACCTTCATGCTGCGACGCGCCTACTCCTTTAATTTTCTTTTCTGTGTGTGTCGCACCTATTTATATCAGCTCCATTCTTCCTGCACGAGAGTTGCAATGGCCCATTCTGTGCCAGGCGACAGCCCTCGGATTTCCTCCTCTTCCTTCATTCGGTCTCAGGGGCAGCAATGCCGTCGTCTTGCGTCGGAGCGGCGCTCAGGCTGCTTGGGTTGTGGCTGCTGCGACGCGTCTATTCTTTCACTGCCTTCTTTCACGTCTATTAGTTTAGTTCTGTCTGCACGTGGCAGTGATGGCGGCCCGTTTGGAGACAGGGATTTTTTCGCTCTTTTGTCGTCTAGTCAGCACGGACGTACGAATAAAAATCTGCGGACAAATACATTTAAAACCCGACTTAAGGAAGTGAAGAACACCCACTAATTATTTCGTTAAATCGGGAAGTTCTTAACAGCGTGGGAGCTATTCTTTGCACCCTTAGAAATCTGAAATAGTAGCGAAACGCCACCCAAAAGGTATACCGCGGCATTGAATTTGCCGACAACCCGCGTCTGCGCGCATGAAAAGTCCGTGAAAGCGACCCGAATCGCAGATGGGCGAAAGCGCCATTTGGTAAAATGGACTCGAAGTCAAGGTGAGACGCGCCGCCGACTTCCGAGTCATTTGTTCCGCGCAGAAGCGCAGCTTGCAGCCCCGTCAAAACAAACCCAGTGCCGTGACTTGGTCGCTTAGGTGTTACAATTGGCACGCTGCCATTAAGCTTCCAAGCATCGTGGCCAAATTAAGCGAGAAATCTTTTTTTCCAACTTAGTTATTCCCTGAAAACTTTGTAAAACCGTGTTTTGTGGTAGTTTGTTTTGTTATTTGGGGTTATTGAGTACATTATGGGTACTTGTCGGGGAATCAAGATTTGTTCGTTATATCGGGAACTTCGTAATATCAGGTTTCGTTAGATTCACTTTTAACTCTATAGGAGAACATGCAGCCGGTAAATGCTCACACAGAGAAATTCATTACATGGTAACAATGCAACAAAAAAAAAGCTACGGGACGATCAAGGATCTGATGCTACAATTCATAGAAACCAGTAGTCACCCTCGGTGACTACTATGGTACTTTTACTCCACGAAATGCGTAACTGGTGGTGGTGTTTCAGGTGTGTGGAGGCGGAGGCGTATTATTCACTTCCAAACGAATCTGATTTCAGGGGACGGGGGTGCAGCACAACTAATTTTGAAGGAAAACGTAATTATGTGAGAGGTGTCGAAGCTTTAAAAATTTTTTCAGAAAGATCAAGTGGGTCGAAAAAATCTGTATAATTATTCACTAGAAGTTAAGGTTATTGGTTCCTTATTGTTTGAATCCTGTAATTTATCGAGAGTTTCAGATTTCAACGTGACATATTTATAAATTGCACTGTACGTATCGCGAAAAATTTCGTTGGAGCGAAATTTCGTTGAGGCGAAAGCAGCTCAAAAGCACTGTCAGGTTGGACAACATTGTCCCAAAACATCATTTATTTCCAAAGAAGTCTGTAAGATTCTTCTGCTTTTTTTTGCCACGAGTGCCGTGGCGCAACTTTCGCACTCGGTGAGCAGTTGCGTCGCGACGTCGTCACGTTAAGCACCAATTAATGCGCGGAGCACATCAAATGCTTCCATCACTTTTTGTGCATATGGTCGTGCTAAATCCTCTGCGTCGCTGTCATCATCCGATGATGCGTCGCTGTGGTGAACGCCCTCAATTATGGCTTCATCACTCAGCTCCTCGGAAGAAAGGAACTTCCGCTTCCTAGACAAAGTCGCCATGCTCCAGTCGATTGCAGCGCAGAAGCACAAGTGACAAAAACTAGGGCAAACGCGCTGCTGCTGTTGCCAGGCTGCTGTGTCCTTTGGCGACGGATTTGTTGCGGCTCTGGTTTGGAAGGAAACGAAAGCTTGCACGCGCGCCTTGCCGCAAGGCAGCCAGTCCGATGATCATCTCCACCAAGCAATGGCGGTCTTCATGTGCGTTTCAATGAGTAGAACAATTGATTCCAGCGAAAGTTTAGTGAAACAAAGCAGGATGGACCTACCGAAGTACACAGATGGGCGGCGATATTCTTGTTTTATTGTAAGATAGATTTTTAAACCGAGCTTCGCGTAGCAAAAATTTTGTTGAAGCGGAAACGCATCCCAAAAATGGTTCGTTGTGATGAGAAATTTGTTCGATTTCTTTCCATAACGAGCTGACGGGGAATTGGAAATATTTCATTTAAGCAACGTTCGTTGCAGCGGGGTTCGACTGTATTTCATAAAATTGCGGATTTTAATAAGAACATAGGTGGAAATAAATACTACAGGCCGGATTCACATTTTCAGTGACCATTAATATTCATTGTTTTAATTCAGCGCGCATGCATGTCCTAAAGAACAGTCCCACGGCTACTGACGCACATGGCATTCATATTTCCGGTACGACAGTGGTACTAGGTAGCATTTCAGTCGAAAAGGAAATCGTATAAAGTAGGTGCACCCTTTGGATTTAACAACTTTAGCTGCTTTACGGATACATCCCAGCAATCTATGAGCTTGACCAAGCAGCCTTCCTGATGCTCCTTGTCTCTTCTTCAAGGTCCGTCCTTGGGGCCATGGATGGGCGTCACCGGGAGAGTAGACGCACATCTCAACGTGACCAATTCCACCGACAAGCTGGTGATCATGGCCAACAATATAACCCTGGTGAACATACGCGTCGCCGTGATAAACTGCACGGCAGGGCGCGGAATGCAGGTCCGCACCGTAAGCCGCGACGGTGATTTCGTGATAATCCGCCTCTGGGAGGAGCTGGAAGTTGACCTTGAGTACACGCTGAGTACGATTTTCACGTACCATTGGATCAAAGACGGACCAATCACGCTGAAACAAACGTGAGTACAGTAGCTCATATGTACAATGTTGGAGCCCAGTGTGACAGTGACTTTTGAAGTGATTTGCGTTTTAAATGGAACTCACCTAAAGCTATGTGTTCCGAGGAGGTTGTAGCTTATGAAACGCAGCATTTCAGCTCGATCGCATGTAAACAGACAAGGCGTCAAGTGGGTGACCCCTCGATTTTGTCGTATAGCCTGGTCCGCTACTAGATATTCTCCCCCCCCCCCCCCCCCCCGTCTTCATGCAATACCAGCAGCATCACTGAGCGATGAACTCCTTCGAGGTGGTTCAGTAGATGAGGCATCCTGGTGGTGTTTCCATCGCCACCGACTGAATCCCGAATGTGGCGCCCGCATTTTGATGGCAGAGAAATGCAAAACGCGCGCACGTGCTGTGCCATATCACTGCTCTTCAGGGACACTGAACGGACTAAAACGAGAATATAAGGTTAGATTTTCCGCACTACCAAAACCGAATATCAGAACTTTCGTGAAAATTCTTCGCCGACATGCACGATTTTCCGCTCTCTAGCTGGTAGAGTAAAAAATTCCCGGTTTTCCAAACAAACTGGCGAGCGCGCGCGCCCGATTTCTTCACAATTTGTTTTAAGTTCTTTTTCCTGTTGTAAGAAATTTCAAAATAAAAATGGGGAATGGTCCTAAGCTCAGCTTATTCTCTAAAACAGCTATGGGAAAGGAAGAAAGTTACATTGTTTATTGACGCGAGAACGTTACAGTTCCCGTTCAGTGGAAAGTCCCGTTTGTCCGGGGCCGGCGCCTTCATATGAGAGAATGCGGATTGGTCAAAAATTCAGTACAGATACCTCAAGGCCCTTGGGTGAGGGCTTTACATGGGAGGTGACGTCACAAGTTGAGCGTCGGATTTCAAACATCGCATAAATTGTGAACACTAAGGTCGCAACATGTTTCAGGCGAGATTATGGCAGGCAAGAATGTAAATTAATTGCACTGCACACGAAATCGCGGCGAGATGGGAATCGAACCTGCATTTGGAGCCCGAGTCAGACAAGCTACCCTTAGGCCACCGTGGCAATTTCGTTCGGCCTAGTCAAAGGGAGGTCTTGCGTGCCTTCTCAGACAGTGTCCGTGTCTGCGAAGTCATGGGGACGGAAGACTGCAGACCTCTGAAGGGAGCCATTGCAGAGTTATAGCGTAGCGTGATCCGCGATCCGCCGCCGTCATCGACTTCCGCGAGGCGCCACTACGCGTGCGCAGAACACCATGAGAGCGCCAGATGGCGCCACGTTCTCGTGAGCTGAAAATGAAAACTGGTTTTGCGGCGGACCCGCCGCGGTGGCTCAGTGGTTAGGGCGCTCGACTACTGATCCGGAGTTCCCGGGTTCGAACCCGACCGCGGCGGCTGCGTCTTTATGGAGGAAAAACGCTAAGGCGTCCGTGTGCTGTGCGATGTCAGTGCACGTTAAAGATCCCCAGGTGGTCGAACTTATTCCGGAGCCCTCCACTGCGGCACCTCTTCTTCCTTTCTTCTCTCAGTCCCTCCTTTATCCCTTCCCTTACGGCGCGGTTCAGGTGTCCAACGATATATGAGACAGATACTGCGCCATTTCCTTTCCCCCCAAAAAACCAATGATTATTATTGGGGGACGGAAATGGCGCAGTATCTGTCTCGCGTATTGGCGGACACCTGAACTGCGCCGTAAGGGAAACGATAAAGAAGGGAGTGAAAGAAAAAAAGGAAGAAAGAGGTGCCATAGTGGAGGGCTCCGGAATAATTTAAACTACCTTCAACGCACACTGACATCGTACAGCACACGGGTGCCTTAGCGTTTCGCCTTCACCGAAACGCAGCCGCCACGGTCGGGTTCGAACCCGGGTACTACGGATCACTAGCCGAGCGCCCTAACCACTGAGCCACCACGGCGGGTAAAGCCCCAACCAGATGGACACATCGTAGGCATACGGGCGGAGTGCCTACGCGCACGGGCGTACGCAGAGGCCTGTCTGCGCATACGCGAGGCACGACGCGCGAGCAGGCGTGAGCGGGGCGCAGATATCTGTAAATAGAGAGCTTTAGTTTCACGTACGTAGAGCTCTTACGGGTGACCAGTGCGCATGCGCAGAACGCAAAGTATGCGCGAGTCTCACGTACGTACGTGAGATTTGGATTTTTACGTTGCGGTCTTTGCGTTGCTTGCGTACGTATCGTTGACAAACGCGGCGGCGCCCTGCCCGCCGCTTCACAGCGATAACAGCTTCGTCGCTAATCCTTCGCCGCGATATCGTGTTCTAAACTGTTGTATTCGCCTTCTATTTGCCCATCTTACCCTCGCATAAAATTTCAAGCGACAAATAACCTTTGTTTTTGAGATATAAAAGCGATTTCGCAGCTGTTAAGCCTAAAGAAGCAGCGCTCCAACGCAGTTCGATTGGCTTGGTTTACCCTCGAATAAAATTTCAAGCGACAAATAACCTTTGTTTTTGAGATATAAAAGCGATTTCGCAGCTGTTAAGCCTAAAGAAGCAGCGCTCCAACGCAGTTCGATTGGCTTGGTTTTGACTCGTGTTGTCTTGGAGTGGCTACAGCAGTGTCTGCATGTCGCTAGGAAAAACGCGCGGCTACGCGCAGCGTCTGTCGCGCACGTGCAACTAAAAGGGCTTGAACACTTCTCATGTTTGCGCACGTGAACTCGGTACGTACATGAAACTAAAGCTCTCTAATGTCAGATATCCGCGCCTGCGCTCGCGTGCATCTTAAGCGGTGTCCGGTTTACAACAATAGGAGGACCACGGGGCTCTCGGGGGATTTTTTTTTTCTTTGCCTGAAGCTCTTTCAGGTTCCCCCACTTTTCTTCGCGATATAAGTTGTCCTTTCCGCGCTCCCCAAACCCCTTTTGTTCACCCCTTGAACATCTTTCTGTCGGCTCGAGAAGGGGAACGAGCCAGCACGAGGAGCACGGAGATACATGTCCCTTTTCGACGCCCGTCGCAGCGCGGCGCTGGGCGCGCAGGTGCTCCGCACATACGAGAGGAAGTGTCCATCGAGTTGCCGCTTAAGAGCGCGCCTGTCGTTTCGGGACTGATCGCGCGTAGCCAGTGACGCCAAGCGGAAGCGGATCACGGTAGCGGATTGCGGATCACGCTACGCCATAACTCTCTTTTAACGCTAGCGCTCCAAACGCTTAAGGCGGAGCTCAAGTGTTTCCCAGTTTTGTCTACTGTGCATTTACGAGAACCGCCTCGGCCTGGAAGGCTCGATGCTGATTTTAAAAGCATAAGCAGTTAAGCACAATCATTAGTGATGTGCATGCGGGATAACGTCTTTTCCCCAGTTCTAGCTAGTCACTCGTAAATGTCGCAAGTGGACTCTCCGGTGAGCTGTTCGAGCACCTTAGACAGATGTGCGGACGGCCCATGTGTGCTCAAATGCTCGGCCAAAACAGTTGTGCACACTATGAGGTCTATTTCGCTGCCACTTGCACAGACAAAGCTTTCCCTGAAGCGTCACCTATTTGCGAACGCAAATCAATCGGACTCATTTATCCAAGTCGTCTAGCACCCCACACTCTGCGAAGACCTCACTTTCAGTGCCCGCGTTAGTGTCCCGCTCATATCTCTTATATGGTCGAGGATATCCTATAACGTTTTTGATATCACCGAGGTGCTACAACGCGATATGACTACGTGATGTCGCCATCCTTGGGTAGCGCTTTACCAACCGATGCGTAGAACAGATCGAAAAGCAGGCTTGAGAAGCGAGCTGCGAAGCAAGGGAGGATAAAATTAACATTTTTCACACTCCATGGCTGGAGCTAAGCTTCTAAATTTCAAATCATGTAGTTTCTGCTAAATATTTTATGACATTTTTCATTCTTGACCTTAGATATTTCCATTGGGCCCATTATAGGGAAAAGCTTGAACAGAGGGAACACTGATCTTTTCTGTAGCTTCCTCTACAGAGCGGTTCAAAGTTAATGAAATAGACGGCCGTCGTAGGTGTCTTCTCGGTGAGTTTTACCTTTTAAATACACGACAAAAGGATTTCCTCTGGAATAACATTGCAACACTCTGCAAAATTCAATACCAAGTGATAATATTAGTTTATTGAACAGTTGAGGAAATCGGCTCTAGCATAAAGCAAACCTTATTGATCTAAGTAGTGTTGCAGGAGAAAATGGGCTTAACTCTGCCTCGAAATCAATGAGAAGCATAGCATTCTCACCATGTGCCCTCACAATGCACCGGGTTCGGAGCACTCTAAACACCTGGGCGTATTTCACGGCTTCTGTACCCCTTCGGTACGTTAAACACCGCATACCGACGCGTTTCATCAAGACATGCCAGTTTCGTCCAGAACAACAGACTGAAAAGCAAGGTGTTGACTCGGCGCAGCTAGTGAGTAAAAGTTGGTACCTCAGCAAGGTTACAGTCATCTGCATGAGTGACTGCCGGCCAGAACGCCTCGTATCTCTTCCGCGCGGGTCGAACATAAACATAGCGCTTTCCACATGTCAAGTGTGCAACAAAGCATGCAGCCCTGAATTGGTAGCAGCATACCTTCATTCCCGGCATCACTGCATATAGTCATTTGGTTTAATGCCATAGAAATGAGCACTGAATTCCAATTAACCTAAAGTCCCGTCCCCTCCCCACACTCCCATTGACTCCCTCGGAACTCCCTATTTAGCCTAATGACTCTTAGCGGTGCGCCTGCATTTTTCTTGCCGTTTCTTTAAATCTTCTACCCCGACACGGGTTGTTTCTAGTACGTATAGGAAGACACGGCACATGACGTTAGTTTTCAAGCTAAATTATTTTGCATGGAGCTCTACCTAGTAGTGGAAGGTCTGTCGACGCGCCGTCACCTACCATATTGATCGATGCTTGGTTCCTTATTTGTTACAGTCGAGCCCACTTATCACGAACCTGACATTCACGCGTGTGTATCTGTAGGTCGTAGTAAGTGGGCATTCTCTATTATCAGCCAAAAAGTACAAAGTGTCAGCAAATAGAGGTGTTTTTTTTTCCTTTAAACAGTGTTGTGGATGTGTTTCTTGAAAGCAGAACCTATATTGCCGGTGTTTAAGCTCTCCAACGCGGTCATAGACTCCTGACTGAATGCTTTCAGTGGACGAGCAGCTTTAAGGACGCGCAATACAAACGTTGGTTGAAGGTTCACGGCCGCTGTGGTAGGCCAGCACCCTCGTCTTCTATCCTTCACAAGTATGCAGCAGTGAAGCTACCATAAAGCATGTGCGCTTAGGACGTACAATATGCGTAACTCTTACGGAATGAGCCTGAATAGAATATATCATGTAGCGAATAAAAGGGACACCGCGCCGCTACTGTAACCTCTGCGCTAAACTAAAGCTGCATAGACTGTCTGCTACTATTTGACTTAAGTTTCCTTCAATTCGCGCGTACTGCTCGACCGCTTAACACAAGCGTGACTCAGGCGGTCTCCTGTCTGTTCGCGCAAGCAGGGCAGAAGGCGCAGATCAGACTATAGGCAGGAGACGCACGCCACGTTACCAGCATTCCTCGTGACTGATATTCAAGCTACTGAAGTCGCCGTCATTGGTTTATCACCTGTAGTGTGCAGTAGTTTCGCTTGCAACGCGCCCCCTTGTCGGGGGCTTACCACGGTTCCACCACCACTTTAGGCGATTTGCCCAGCCGGCACGCATGAACGCACGCACTGTATGACCCTGTAGCCTGTTGTGTTGTGCTTAGCCAGCGGCTAAATGTGTTTGCCATGCCGCATTTTTTAAATTTTTCTTCAGGAGTGGACACTGATTTTCATTGCGAGGGCCACGGGAGCTGGGAGGCGCTATTTCGTGTCAGCACTGACGGCTGTCGCACGTTTCTCGACAGCGGGTCGAGTTTACGGTGCTTCCGTCTTCGTTATTACTAAGTGGGGCTGCCACTGTTGTTCGTATTTTCTTAGAGGACGTTCCATAGCCTTTATGCATATTTTTAGGGTAACTAAAAACTCGGCCTTTTAAACAAGCGTTTCTTAAAACTGCGCCCGTTGTGAGAAGGCTTTGCTGTATTAATGTCGTTAGCATAGTATATGGCGTAACATATCCCACAGGACTTTATATCTCGTGGTTGCTAGCACTTTTAATCCTGTTGTCCCTTGTGTACTCGGTTCTAGGCATTTCAGTTGTTTTTTTTCACCACGTGTCCAGATCCTTATTGTACAAGTATATTAAGGTTTGACTCCCAACCTTTTAGCCTCCATTGATATCTGTCTCACAAAAGATTGGTGCCTATCCGATTCCCTTGACCCAAAGCACCCCCAGCCCATACCCTCCGAACAGCACTTGAAACAAATCTGCCGAAAGTCGCGTGTTCAACCTCAAGTGCTTGGAGATTTGCTCGAAGTACGGCCCCGTTCTCAGAACCGCTACAGAGTATTACAGCACACTTCGTATTTTACTGACAAACTGCTGTCGCATTTGGCCGAACCTTGCTACGTCCAAATTTTGCGACACATTCTTAGGACTGGCGCTCAATTCTTATCCAACGTGCAGAAGTGCTGGGCTGTGTACACTTATCCTTTCGTGGTCTAAGTTCGATTTAAATGGATTTCTCTATTCACGCAGGATGGCCCGTATGCAGCTGCAGCCGGGCAAGGCTCATTTAGCCTATCCTTGCTACGACAAAAAGGACTTCGTGGTTCCGATCAACCTCCGCTTGATTACGCCCCGCCGCGTCAAGGCGATTTCGAATGAAGGCTACGAGTGCAAGCCTCGCAAGTGAGAACGCGCCCCCTCTTATCGCGTCTCTTCAGAGGCTTGGTGCGCTTTTCGCCACTTTCTTTGTTGCATCATCACATTTTTTTCGTGCAAAGCTCGTGGATGTAAGGCAGCGTTGTGTTATTATTTTTTTGGCAGTATAAGGGTGAAGCTGAACGTGACAATAATGCTACAGATGATGTATAATTGAACAGAAAGCAGGTCTTAATATGAACCGCAGCTCCCAAAGTGAACGGAATTTGCGTTCTTGATTTCTTGGATTGCCTCAGCACCCGTCGCGGTGGCTGAGTGCTAGAGCGCTCGGCTGCTGATCCGGAGTACCCGGCTTCGAACTTGACCGCGGCGGCATCATTTCGATTGAGGCGAAACATAAAGACGCCCGTGTGCTGTGCGATGTCAGTGCACGTTAAAGATTATCCATGCGGTCGAAATTATTCCGGAGTCCTCCACTACGGCACCTCTTTCTTCCTTTCTGCTTTCACTCCCTCCTCTATCCCGTCCCTTACGACGCGGTTTGGGTATCCGCCCAGATATGAGACAGATACTGCGCCATTTCCTTTCCTTAAAAACCAATTTTCAATTTTGTTTCAGCCGCGGAAAAGAAAGTCGCCTTAAAACTGCATACCTTCTGGTAGCGCGCCTGACTCGGGGTTCATAGTCTGGGCACTCCTATATACAAAGCGGAAAGTTTTAGATAATGCTGTGTGTGTGTGTGTGTGTGTGTGTGTGTGTGTGTGTGTGC
>JARKHS020031662.1:0-133428 GCA_030143305.2 Amblyomma americanum | reverse complement strand
ATGCACAGAGCACTAATCGCGATGAACTGTGTCACGTACCGTGAGGAACTTTTTTTTTGTTTCTCAGTGTCAGTGGCGAACGTAATCGGAGACCCACTTGCAACCCCTGATACTCTGGGATTCGGAATTTCAAGGCACGCCATAACCCCTGATAAGTGGCAATACAGCGGGCATCCACATCCCCAATTTTAACAGCTCTTTAACTGTGATCATCGGCGCCGTAATTCTATATAAGCAGTTGCACAATCGCTAATAATGAATAATCTTGCCAGCTTTCATCAAAACATAAATGCTTGTTCAGGAAAGGTACGGACGCATCCCTAAAGGTCTTATAAACATACAAGCAATGCTTGATTCGGAAGCGATTAGGAGCGCTTGTCGGCAAGTGCAGTGAATGGAAAGCGGTGCTTTTGCTGTGCTCTCACCGGGAGCACAAGCAGGCTGTTTTCGCAGCGCGAGTTTTTTTGGCGGTAGCTAATGGGTCCAGGGAAAACAAATCCCTAAATATACTTACTGACTCGAAGGAGGCATGCAGAAACTACATTAGAGGGAGAATAGGTAGCGTGGCCCTAAACATACTCAGAAAGTTAAAATGCTTGGATAGAAAACACATACACAACCTGATATGGATACCCGGGCACGCAGGCATTAAGGGGAATGAGAAGGCGGATGGCCTCGCTCGCGAGTTGAGTTTCCGAGCGGGGCCACCGGACGACTTCTACACCCAGGCCTGCGAGGGGGGGTACGCGGAGCACCTGGGCCTATACAGGGGCATGAGATATAGGTACCCACCGCCACACAGGGCCCTAACAAAGGAGGAGGCGACCGGGTGGCGCAGGCTGCAGACGGGTGTTTTTCACAACCTACACCTACTGAACAAGATGTTTCCAACACAGTATAGAGGAGCCACATGCCCTTGGTGCGGGGCGGTGCCGACACTCTACCACATCACGTGGAAGTGTGAGCGAGACAGAACATACCACCAACACGAACACCAGAGCGCGGAGCAATGGGACAGCCGGCTCTTCAGCAGCGAGCTCACAGTCCAAAGGACCCTGGCGCAGCACGCTTGTGAGGCAGCGCGGCTCAGCGGAGCCCTGGAATAGGGGCCCGACCTTGCGAGGACAGGACCCGGGACAGCCTGAGACGAGGACGACGCGGGTCCTGCAGCCGCGAATTCCTTAAAAGATCCAATAAAGTTTGCTTACCTTACCTTATCCCCATAGGCTAGAAGGGAAGCCGTGTTATGTATGGCGATGGTCTACAGCTCGCGCTCAGTTGTCGGCATGTGGTTCACGCTTGCACTGTTCTTGATAAAGTACGCTTTTGGAACCAGGTCCGCGCGCGATTCTTGAGGTTCGCATGTCGAACCTAATAGTGAATTATGTATTGTTTTTTCTCGTCTAGCAAGAAAGGTGTTTAGATACCTGACTTTTGGGTGCGTATTTTCTTCTTTGTAATTAAATTATAATTTATAATTGAATATTTCTCTTGCTGTTTCGATTTCGGTTTCAACACCGGATCGACTGTGACGTCAACGTGTGGTACTGGTCACGAGGCGAAAAAACTGCAATGTATTCTCTGTTTCGTCGTTTTAATTCACTACAGTGCTAAAGCCAGCTCGACTCAAGAGAGGTAATGACTACTAATGTAGAAGCACCGATTATTCTGCGGTTTTTTCATGCCTCACGTCACCTATTAGAACACGTTGACGGCAGACATCAATCGGTTGTTGAAAACGAAACCGAAACGGCTTAGGAAAAAATCGCATTATAAAAGCATTTAGCGATTGTAGATGATTACCACGTGGTGATGCTTGCATAGTAGCGCCTAGCGCCTTCAGCATCATTGCAGAGAAGGAAACAAGCCACGAAAATTAGATGTCTTCACGCATTCAAATAATAATTTCCTTCTTATCATTAGTTCACTATGTCGGAGCTGCGCCTGCTCAAAACAGCAGTAATTTATGATTGAGCAAGCTCTCGGCACTCAGATTAAATGCGGGTTCACCAGTGAAACTGCCCGCTTGTCTGCAATCGCTGCCGGGGTCGTTTCCATAAGGTGGCTGCATCACCTGCGCATGGTAATTATCAGTCCCAGTAAACCCAATTATCTAACGCCTGGGAATTAAATATAATGACTCTAGCCGTCACTGCCAGGCATTGTATTGGTAGCAGTGCTTCTTGTCACTGAATAATTCTAAAGGCCTGCTTTGCCCCTGTGACTTGCGCTGCGATAAAGATTGAACATCATCATATTTTTTTTTTAAGTCTGCCGCCTTACTTGCCATCCTGATTGCAAAAGACTTCTGAGCAGTCGCACCTCAAGGACTATAGTTCCTGACAGGATTGCGGCACTAAGTAGAAAATTCCAGGTGTTCACTTCAGTCTTCTTAGGTGCAGTAATATGAAAGCATTTCTCTTACTGCTGCGGGTTATTTTGTTGCGTGTTCGTTTTTTTTATGCCTTTGCCGTTTCTAAGCCGCCTTTTCGCTGTAACTTCGGTTCTACCACATCCGAAGACTTGGGTACCGTTTCTAGAGCGTCTAGTAAGCACACCAAAGTAATGATTCACTAACTCAGTAAATAGGTAATTAAAAAATATTTTAAATTACCAATGAATATGTAAACTAAATCACTAATTGAGCTAACTTCTATTTCGGTAAACCAATTATTTGATCATTTTGGTGACGGAAATGAATGTAATTTATTTAATATTTTATTTATTCGGTAATTTTACTAATTAATCAATAACTGGGTGTATCTGATGCTAAACCGTCGTCATCGTTTCGGATGACGCGGTTGTTGCGACGCGCGTCTTGTCCTTAAGTCTTTTCTCTCACATCTCTTAACTCTCCTGGTGGTGGTGGTGAAAAACTTTATAATTGGCGGAGCCCTTATAGTTCATAATTTCAGCGGTGGGCTGGCTCCTCGTCGTGGGTGTTGGCCGGCAGCCCGTGTCTGACGGCGACCATCTCCACCCACTGCACTAGCCTCACTTGCGAGGCCGGGTCGCCGCTAGACACCATGACCTCCCACCCCTCTGAGTCCGCGAGAGCCCATTGGGCCGGTAGTTGCAGTTGTCGGCAGATGAACATAATGTGGTCGAATATGGCACTCAGAGCCCCACAGAGGGAATACTCGGGGGTGTGAGTAGAAGGGAAGAAAAGCGCAAGTAGCGCTGGGAAGGGAGGGAGGGAGGGAGGGTAGATGGATGGATGCATGGATGCATGGACAAGGACGGACGGACGGACGGACAGATGGACGGACGGACGGACGGATGGACGGACGGATGGATGGATGGATGGATGGATGGATGGATGGATGGATGGATGGATGGATGGATGGATGGATGGATGGAAAAACTTTATTTTCATCAGAACGCATGTGCGGACGATTCCGCGTTAGATGGCAATCAACCCTTGGTTGATGGGGACCTGGGTTGCCCACTCCACGGACCTGGTCTGGTCAACCAGGTCTGAGCTGGCCAACACGGCCACCCATTGCTTTATAGAAAGGTCACGTATAATATCCGCCGGTGGCGGCACTATGCTACAGCTCTATAATATGTGGTCATAGGTTGCCAGCTCCTGACACCATCTGCATTCCGGCTGAATGTCTGGGTAGATTTTGCTTAACACGTATGGGTTGAAGAACGATCTCGTCTATAATCTTCGCCAGACGCATTCCTGCGCCTTTACCAATTTCTTGTCCGGGAGCGCGTAAAATATTCGCTCAAGTTTGTAACGGTTAGTATTGTCGTGAAAGGACACCAGCCCATCTCTCGTAGACCTCCCCTGAACGTCCGGCTCACCTGCTCGGCTGACGAAACCTCGAGCATTCAATCAATCAATCAATCAATCAATCAATCAATCAATCAATCAATCAATCAATCATGTTTATTTAACATCATGACGATTCATGCGTGCCGTCTCGTTCCCGTGGCTCCCAGAGTGTGCCGGTACCCAGACAATAGGGACCCCAACCTAAAGTTTTCTGTGCGACGACAGCGCCGGGCTCCTCCCGTGGCGGCGGAATTCTGAAGCGTCGATCGGGCGCGACGGCGCCGCGGCGTCCTGACTGGTCGTGTTCGCGCGTTACTCGCGCCCGTCTCTTCGCGGGCGCGGCGGATACGAGCACAGCCTGACGACTGCACAGTGCTCCGATTATGTCCATCGGTGGGCAGTTTTTACGTTGTGGATCGAAGTGGCACATGACACCGTGGTTGCCGTCCCTGAAATGACCCATTTGCTTACTGCCGAGTGTGCTGTCAATAGAAATTACGCAGGTGGCAGGAATCTTTCAATGCGAAGTACCGGTGGAGTATCCGGCTCTGCAGTATTGATTAAAAAATAGTACTAATAATCCATCACCTGCGGCAAAAGGAGAGAGCGCTCGCGGGCCCTTAATATATACCCACTTCCTCGGCCGACACCATGTAAAGTGGCAGCGCATACAACTGCGAAGGCGAAGATGGCAGACACGATTCCACATGTGAACTAACCTTGTGTCTCAGTCGTACACAAGCGGTAGCAGTGTGGCTCTGCACATCACAAACCATGGACTGTAGACCTCACGGAGGTCGTGCAACAGAGTAACATGCCGCGTCGATGCGCATCAGAACTGAGTCGTGCCAGTGGCTTGTGAGTTTAACATCCCAATGCTGTACGTTGATTATGCGCAAAACTGTTTTTGAAGGCCTCCGGTTTAACAGATAGCATTTTTAGATATGTATGGTAAATACGCCATCTTCTGTAAATACGACCATAGGGCAGCAGCGGCTAGGCAAGCGCGACACCGGTAGGAACGGCAATGCGTTGCCATACTGGTCGTATCAGCCGCACGCCCATGCTAAAACCCTCAGACCTCAACAGAATGGGATTCATTAATGTGCACCGACATCGCGAAATGCGCTTTAGTATATCGCACAAATCTAAACCCGGCTCGATTCGACCTGTGACACTGGCGTGAGCCGCCTAGCGCCAAATCCATTGAAACACCGCGGAAAGGGAAAAGAAAAAGGTAGCAGAAACGTGTTACCAGCACGCACGGCGCAAGCAAGCAGATCGAGCTGACGAAGAAAAAAAAACGCGAAACACATTTGTACCGCAGTTTCATTCGAAGGTAGACCTTAATTTCAGTTTTGCACTCTGGCTTGCACCTGGTTGTCCACTCTGGCCACAAAAGTAGGCGTGATGAAAACAGCGCTCCTTCGGGCTGTTTGCTGGACGCCGTGCGCACGAGCTGCTCCTCTCTAAAGCACGACAGCGCGCGGAATATTTTCGCAACAGCGTCTAAGCGCGAGGAGAACCCTCGAGCGGGCGCGCTCTTCGCTCACAACGGCATCCAAGCAGGAGCGAAGAGAGCATAGCGAAGCAGACTTTTCTCACAACAGCGCTGAAGCGCGAGCCAGAAAGAACGAGCGCAAGCGAGCGCGCGCGCCCAAATCCTTCACGTGCGGGCGAGGCAGGCGCACACAAGTTAGTGGCGAAGCTCGTCGCCCTGCTTGAGCAATTACGAGGAGTCGTTCGGAGAGGACGCTGTTCACTAGCGTCCGCAGTACCCTCTAGCCCAGGTTGTGTCCCCTCTTTCCACCTCCGCGGCCCCTCGCCCCGTGGCCCTATTTAGCAATCGTGCCGCTGTGACAGATATTCTGCCCCTCGCCAAATTTCAGATGGCTGTTTTTGAGTTGCTGAAATTTAGGCCAGCTTTAGTACTAGCTATAGTTAGCGATATCGCCGCCTCCTCTGCAGTTTCTGAGGTGCGCGTTTTGACTGATCTAGAGGTGACCAAGCGTCAGAGGTGACCAAGCGCTCAGGATAAACGTGGCAGTGGAAGACGATGTCGCTAGCGCGATGGCTGCTTCTTCGGCTTCTAAAAGGGTGTTTGCACTGATCTAACTCTCCTACTGTGTGCACGTGGCAGTGATTGTGGCTCAGCTTGAGTCAGTGGGCAGGCCCATGCACTTTCTTTTTCATTCTTCCTTCAGTCGCGACAACAAAAACAACACACCCTGCTGGTGTTTGCAATAAAAGAATAGAACTGACCAGCTAAAAACTGGCATAACGGAGGGTGGCTTCCTGGCCTTGCGGGGCTCGGATCTAGGTGCTCTCACACATGTGGTGTGAGCTCCTTGTCACCGGGGGTATCTGTTGCTAGGCCGTCGTCATCGCCTCAAATGACGCGGCTGTTGCGACGCGCGTCTTGTCTTTCACTAAGAAAGGCACTCTGCTCGTTCCAAAAGCATAAAGAGTTTAAACGTTTGGTCATCTCGTGAGTATATTGTGCATTCGTAAGCGGATAAAATTTCTCTTGGGCGGTGTCTTCGGCTCGTACGACACTAGCGCCATGATTCTAGAAACGCTCTTGGCGCTATTGTCGAAGTAGCTGCAAGCTATTGCATCAGCAAGTTCCTTATCTATAAGCTCCTATTACCTCTATTCCTATTACCTCCATGCTGCGACGCGCCTACTCCTTTAATTTTCTTTTCTGTGTGTGTCGCACCTATTTATATCAGCTCCATTCTTCCTGCACGGGAGTAGCAATGGCCCATTCTGTGCCAGGCGACAGCCCTCGGAATTTCCTCCTCTTTCTTCCTTCGGTCTCAGGGGGAGCAGTGCCATCGTCTTGCGTCTGAGCGGCGCTCAGGCTGCTTGGGTTGTGGCTGCTGCGACGCGTCTATTCTTTCACTGCTTTCTTTCACATCTATTAGTTTCAATTCTGTCTGCACGTGGCAGTGATGGCGGCCCGTTTGGAGACAGGGATTTTTTCGCTCTTTTGTCGCCTAGTCAGCACGGACGTACGCATAAAAATCTACGGACAAATACATTTAAAACCCGACTTAAGGAAGTGAAGAGCACCCACTAATTATTTCGTTAAATCGGGAAGTTCTTAACATCGTGGGAGCTATTTTTGCACCCTTAGAAATCTGAAATAGTAGCGAAACGCCACCCAAAAGCTATACCGCGGCATTGTATTTGCCGACAACCCGCGTCTGCGCGCATGAAAAGTCCGTGAAAGCGACCCGAATCGCAGATGGGCGAAAGTGCCATTTGGTAAAATGGACTCGAAGTCAAGGTGAGACGCGCCGCCGACTTCCGAGTCATTTGTTCCGCGCAGAAGCGCAGCTTGCAGCCCCGACAAAACAAACGCAGTGCCATGACTTGGTCGCTTAGATGTTACTATTGGCACGCTGCCATTAAGCTTCCAAACATCGTGGCCAAATTAAGCGAGAAATCTTTTTTTTCCAACTTAGTTATTCCCGGAAAACTTGTAAAACCGTGTTTTGTGGTCGTTTGTTTTGTTATTTGGGGTTATTGAGTACATTATGGGGACTTGCGGGGAATCAAGATTTGTTCGTTATATCGGGAACTTCGTAATATCAGGTTCCGTTAGATTCACTTTTAACTCGTATAGGAGAACATGCAGCCGGTAAATGCTTTCCAGCTTAAAGAAAACACTCACTCACACAGAGAAATTCATTACATGGTAACAATGCAACAAAAAAAAATTACGGGACGATCAGGGGTCTGATGCGACAATTCAGAGAAACCAGTAGTCACCCTCGGTGCTACTACGGTACTTTTACTCCACGAAATGCGTAACTGGTGGTGGTGTTTCAGGTGTGTGGAGGCGGAGGTGTATTACTTCACTTCCAAAGGAATCTGAATACAGGGGACGAGGGTGCAGCACAACTAATTTTGAAGGAAAACGTGATTATGTGAGAGGCGTCGAAGCTTTAAATAATTTTTCAGAAAGATCAAGTGGGTCGAAAAAATCTGTATAATTATTCTCTAGAAGTTGAGGTTATTGGTTCCTTATTGTTTGAATCCTGTAATTTACCGAGAGTTTCAGATTTCAACGTGACATATTTATAAATTGCACTGTACCTATCGCGAAAAATTTCGTTGGAGCGAAATTTCGTTGAGACGAAAGCAGCCCAAAAGCACTGTCAGGTTGGACAAGATAGTCCCAAAACATATTTATTTTCGAAGAAGTCTGTCAGCTTCTTCTGCTCTTTTGTGCCACGAGTGCTGTGGCGCGACTTTCGCACTCGGTGAGCAGTTGCGTCGCGACGTCGTCACGTTGAGCACCAATTAATATGCGGAGCACATCAAATGCTTCCATGACTTTTAGTGCAGATGGTCGTGCTAAATCGTCTCCGTCGCTGTCATCATCCGGTGATGCGTCGCTGTGGTGAACGCCCTCAATTATGGCTTCATCACTCAGCTCCTCGGAAGAAAGGAACTTCCGCTTCCTAGACAAAGTCGCCATGCTCCTGTCGATTGCAGCGCACAAGCACAAGTGACAAAAACTAGGGCAAACGCGCTGCTGCTGTTGCCAGGCTGCTGTGTCCTTTGGCGACGGATTGGTTGCGGCTCTGGTTTGGAAGGAAACGAAAGCTTGCACGCGCGCCTTGCCGCAAGGCAGCCAGTCCGATGATCATCTCCACCAAGCAATGGCGGTCTTCATGTGCGTTTCAATGAGTAGAACAATTGATTCCAGCGAAAGTTTAGTGAAACAAAGCAGGATGGACCTACCGAAGTACACAGATGGGCGGCGATATTCTTGTTTTATTGTAAGATAGATTTTTAAACCCAGCTTCGCGTAGCAAAAATTTTGTTGAAGCGGAAACGCATCCCAAAAATGGTTCGTTGTGATGAGAAATTTGTTCGATTTCTTTCTATAACGAGCTGACGGGGAATTGGAAATATTTCATTTAAGCAACGTTCGTTGCAGCGGGGTTCGACTGTATTTCATAAAATTGCGGATTTTAATAAGAACATAGGTGGAAATAAATACTACAGGCCGGATTCACATTTTCAGTGACCATTAATATTCATTGTTTTAATTCAGCGCGCATGCATGTCCTAAAGAACAGTCCCACGGCTACTGACGCACATGGCATTCATATTTCCGGTACGACAGTGGTACTAGGTAGCATTTCAGTCGAAAAGGAAATCGTATAAAGTAGGTGCACCCTTTGGATTTAACAACTTTAGCTGCTTTACGGATACATCACAGCAATCTATGAGCTTGACCAAGCAGCCTTCCTGATGCTCCTTGGCTCTTCTTCAAGGTCCGTCCTTGGGGCCATGGATGGGCGTCACCGGGAGAGTAGACGCACATCTCAACGTGACCAATTCCACCGACAAGCTGGTGATCATGGCCAACAATATAACCCTGGTGAACATACGCGTCGCCGTGATAAACTGCACGGCAGGGCGCGGAATGCAGGTCCGCACCGTCAGCCGCTACGGTGATTTCGTGATAATCCGCCTCTGGGAGGAGCTGGAAGTTGACCTTGAGTACACGCTGAGTACGATTTTCACGTACCATTGGATCAAAGACGGACCAATCACGCTGAAACAAACGTGAGTACAGTAGCTCCTATGTACAATGTTGGAGTCCAGTGTGACAGTGACTTTTGAAGTGCTTTGCGCTTGAAATGGAACTCACCTAAAGCTATGTGTTCCGAGGAGGTTGTAGCTTATGAAACGCAGTATTTCAGCTCGATCGCATGTAAACAGACAAGGCGTCAAGTGGGTGACCCCTCGATTTTGTCGTATAGCCTGGTCCGCTACTAGATATTCTCTCCCCCCCCCCCCCCCCCCCGTCTTCATGCAATACCAGCAGCATCACTGAGCGATGAACTCCTTCGAGGTGGTTCAGTAGATGAGGCATCCTGGTGGTGTTTCCATCGCCACGGACTGAATCCCGAATGTGGCGGCCGCATTTTGATGGCAGAGAAATGCAAAACGCGCGCACGTGCTGTGCCATGTCACTGCTCTTCAGGGACACTGAACGGACTAAAACGAGGATATAAGGTTAGATTTTCCGCACTACCAAAACCGAATATCAGAACTTTCGTGAAAATTCTTCAGCCGACATGCACGATTTTCCGCTCTCTAGCTGGTAGAGTAAAAAAATCCCGGTTTTCCAAACAAACTGGCGAGCGCGCGCGCCCGATTTCTTCACATTTTGTTTTAAGTTCTTTTTCCTGTTATAAGAAATTTCAAAATAAAAATGGGGAATATTCCTAAGCTCAGCTTATTCTCTAACACTGCTATGGGAAAGGAAGAAAGGTACATTGTTTACTAACGCGAGAACGTTAAAGTTCCCGTCCAGTGGAAAATCCCGTTGCTCCGGGGCCGGCGCCTCCATATGAGAGAATGCAGATTGGTCAAAAATTTATTACAGATACCTCAAGGCCCTTGGGTGAGGGCTTTACATGGGAGGTGACTTCACAAGTTGAGCGTCGGATTTCAAACATGATTACAACATCAACATCGCATAAATTGTGAACATTAAGGTCGCAACATGTTCCAGGCGAGATTATGGCAGGCAAGAATGTCAATTGCACTGCAAACGAAATCGCGGCGAGATGGGAATCGAACCTGCATTTGGAGCCCGAGTCAGACAAGCTACCCTTAGGCCACCGTGGCAATTTCGTTCGGCCTGGTCAAAGGGAGGTTTTGCGTGCCTTCTCCGACAGTGTCCGTGTCTGCGAAGTCATGTGGACAGAAGACTGCAGAGCGCTGAAGGGAGCCATTAGAGTTATAGCGTAGCGTGATCCGCGATCCGCCGCCGTCATCGACTTCCGCGAGGCGCCACTACGCGTGCGCAGAACACCATGAGGGCGCCAGATGGCGCCACGTTCTCGTGAGCTGAAAATGAAAACTGGTTTTGGGGGAAGGAAATGGCGCAGTATCTGTCTCGCATATCGGCGGACACCTGAACTGCGCCGTAAGGAAAGCAATAAAGAAGGGAGTGAAAGAAAAAAAGAGGAGGGCCGTAGTGGAGGGCTCCGGAATAATTTAAACCACCTGGGGATCTTTAACGCTCACTGACATCGTACAACACACGGGCGCCTTAGCGTTTCGCCTCCACCGAAACGCAGCCGCCGCGGTCGGGTTCAAACCCGGGAACTCCGGATCAGTAGCCGAGCGCCCTAACCACTGAGCCACCGCGGCGGGTAAAGCCCCAACCCGATGGACACATCCTAGGCGTACTACGGGCGGAGCGCCTACGCGCACGGCCGTACGCAGAAGCCTGTCTGCGCACACGCGAGGCACGACGCGCGAGCAGGCGTGAGCGGGACGCAGATATCTGTAAATAGAGAGTTTTAGTTTCACGTACGTAGAGCTCTTACGGGTGACCAGTGCGCATGCGCAGAACGCAGAGTAGGCGCGAGTCTCACGTACGCACGTGAGATTCGGATTTTTACGTTCCGGTCTTTGCGTTGCTTGCGTACGTATCGTTGACAAACGTGGCGGCTCCCTGCCCGCCGATTCACAGCGATAACAGCTTCGTCGCTAATGCCTCGCCGCGATATCGCGTTCTGAACTGTTGTATTCGCCTTCAATTTGCCCATTCTTACCCTCGCATAAAGTTTCAAGCGACAAATAGCCTTTGTTTTTTAGATATAAAAGCGATTTCGCAGCTGTTAAGCCTAACAAAGCAGCGCTCAGACGCAGTTCGATTGGCTTGATTTTGACTCGTCTTGTCTTAGAGTGGCTACAGCAGTGTCTGAATCTCTCAGTAGATGTGGCTAGGAAAAACGCGCGGCTACGCGCAGCGTCTGTCGCGCACGTGCAACTAAAAGGGCTTGAGCGAATGCGCGTATGCTGGTAGACTTCTCACGTTTGCGTACGTGAACTCGGTACGTACATGAAACTAAAACTCTCTAATGTCAGATATCCGCGCCTGCGCTCGCGTGCGTCTTAAGCGGTGTCCGGTTTACAACAATAGGAGGACCACGGGGCTCTCGGGGGATTTTTTTTTCTTTGCCTGGAGCTCTTTCAGGTTCCCCCACTTCTCTTCGCGATTTAAGTTGTCCTTTCAGCGCTCCCCAAACCCCTTTTGTTCACCCCTTGAACATCTTTCTGTCGGCCCGAGAAGGGGAACGAGCCAGCACGAGGAGCATGGAGATACATGTCCCTTTTCGACGCCCGTCGCGGCGCGGCGCTGGGCGCGCAGTTGCTCCGCACATACGAGAGGAAGTGCCCATCGAGTTGCCGCTTAAGAGCGCGCCTTTCGTTTCGGGACTGATCGCGCGTAGCCAGTGGTGCCAAGCGGAAGCGGATCACGGTAGCGGATTGCGGATCACGCTACGCCATAACTCTCTTTTAACGCTAGCGCTCCATACGCTTAAGGCGGAGCTTAAGTGTTTCCCAGTTTTGTCTATTGTGCATTTACGAGAACCGCCTCGGCCTGGCAGGCCCGATGTAGATTTTAAAAGCATAAGCAGTTAAGCACGATCATTATGGATGTGCATGCGGGATAAGGTCTTGTCCTCAGTTCTAGCTAGTCACTCGTAAATGACGCAAGTGGACTCTCCGGTGAGCTGTTCGAGCACCTTAGACAGATGTGCGGACGGCCCATTTGTGCTCAAATGCTCGGCCAAAACAGTTGTGCACACTATGAGGTCTATTTCGCTGCCATTTTCACAGACAAAGCTTTCCCTGAAGTGTCACCTATTTGCGAACGCAAATCAATCGGACTCATTTAACCAAGTCGTCTAGCACCCGACATATTGCGAAGACCTCACTTTCAGTGATGCTAGCATTGCCCGCGTTAACGTCCCGCTCATATCTCTTATATGCTCGAGGATATCCAATAACGTGTCTGATATCACCGAGGTGCTACAACGCGATATGACTACGTGATGTCGCCATCCTTGGGTAGCGCTTTACCAACCGATGCATAGAACAGATCGAAAAGCAGGCTTGAGAAGCGAGCTGCGAAGCAAGGGATGATAAAATTAACATTTTTCACACTCCATGGCTGGAGCTAGGCTTCTAAATTTCAAATAATGTAGTTCCTGCTAAATATTTCATGACATTTTTCATTCTTGACCTTGGATATTTCTATTGGGCCCATTATTGGTAAAAGCTTGAACAGAGGGAACACTGATATTTTCTGTAGCTTCCTCTACAGAGCGTTTCAAAGTTAATGAAATAGACCGCGTCGTAGGTGTCTTCTCGGTGAGTTTTACCTTTTAAATACACGACAAAAGGATTGCCTCTGGAATATCATTGGAACACTCTGCAAAATTCAATACAAAGTGATAATATTAGTTTATTGAACAGTTGACGAAATCGGCTCTAGCATAAAGCAAACCTTATTGATCTAAGTAATGTTGCAGGAGAAAAGGGGCTTAACTCTGCCTCGAAATCAATGAGAAGCATAGCGTTCTCACCATGTGCCCTCACAATGCACCGGGTTCGGAGCACTCTAAACACCTGGACGTATTTCACGGCTTCTGTACCCCTTCGGTACGTTAAACACCGCATACCGACGCGTTTCATCAAGACATGCCAGTTTCGTCCAGAACAACAGACTGAAAAGCAAGGTGTTGACTCGGCGCAGCTAGTGAGTAAAAGTTGGTACCTCAGCAAGGTTACAGTCATCTGCATGAGTGACTGCCGGCCAGAACGCCACGTATCTCTTCCGCGCGGGTCGAACATAAACATAGCGCTTTCCACATGTCAAGCGTGCAACAAAGCATGCAGCCCTGAATTGGTAGCAGCATACCTTCATTCCCGGCATCACTGCATATAGTCATTTGGTTTAATGCCATAGAAATGAGCACTGAATTCCAATTGACCTAATGTCCCGTCCCCTCCCCACACTCCCATTGACTCCCTCGGAACTCCCTATTTAGCCTAATGACTCTTAGCGGTGCGCCTGCATTTTTCTTGCCGTTTCTTTAAATCTTCTACCCCGACACGGGTTGTTTCTAGTACGTATAGGAAGACACGGCACTTGACGTTAGTTTTCAAGCTAAATTATTTTGCATGGAGCTCTACCTAGTAGTGGAAGGTCCGTCGACGCGCCGTCACCTACCATATTGATCGATGCTTGGTTCCTTGTTTGTTACAGTCGAGCCCACTTATAACGAACCTGACATTCACGCGTGTGTATCTGTAGGTCGTAGTAAGTGGGCTTTCTCTATTATCAGCCAAAAAGAACAAGGTGTCAGCAAATAGAGGTGTTTTTTTTTCTTTAAACAGTGTTGTGGATGTGTTTCTTGAAAGCAGAACCTATATTGCCGGTGTTTAAGCTCTCCAACGCGGTCATAGACTGCTGACTGAATGCTTTCAGTGGACGAGCAGCTTTAAGGACGCGCAATACAAACGTTGGTTGAAGGTTCACGGCCGCTGTGGTAGGCCAGCACCCTCGTCTTCTATCCTTCACAAGTATGCAGCAGTGAAGCTACCGTAAAGCATGTGCGCTTAGGACGTACAATATGCGTAACTCTTACGGAATGAGCTTGAATAGAATATATCATGTAGCGAATAAAAGGGACACCGCGCCGCTACTGTAACCTCTGCGCTAAACTAAAGCTGCATAGACTGTCTGCTACTATTTGACTTAAGTTTTCTTCAATTCGCGCGTACTGCTCGACCGCTTAACACAAGCGTGACTCAGACAGTCTCCTGTCTGTTCGCGCAAGCAGGGCAGAAGGCGCAGATTAGACTATAGGCAGGAGACGCACGCCACGTTACCAGCATTCCTCGTGACTGATATTCAAGCTACTGAAGTCTCCGTTATTGGTTTATTACCGGTAGTGTGCAGTAGTTTCGCTTGCAACGCGCCCCCTGTCGGGGGCTTACCACGGTTCCACCACCACTTTACCACCACGGTTACCACCACTTCAGGCGATTTGCCCAGCCGGCACGCATGAACGCACGCACTGTATGACCCTGTAGCCTGTTGGGTTGCGCTTAGCCAGCGGCTAAATGTGTTTGCCATGCCGCATTTTTTAAATTTTTCTTCAGGAGTGGACACTGATTTTCATTGCGGGGGCCACGGGAGCTGGGAGGCGCTATTTGGTGTCAGCACTGACGGCTGGCGCACGTTTCTCGACAGCGGGTCGAGTTTACGGTGCTTCCGTGTTCGTTATTACTAAGTGGGGCTGCCACGGTTGTTCGTCTTTTCTTAGGGGCCGTTCCATAGCCTTTATGCATATTTTTAGGGTAACTACAAACTCGGCCTTTTAAACAAGCGTTTCTTATAACTGCGCCCGTTGTGAGAAGGCTTAGCTGTATTAATGTCGTTAGCATAGCATATGGCGTAACATATCGCACAGGACTTTATATTTCGTGGTTGCTAGCACTTTTAATCCTGTTGTTCCTTGTGTACTCGGTTCTAGGCATTTCAGTTCTTTTTTTTCGCCACGTGTCCAGATCCTTATTGTACAAGTATATTAAGGTTTGACTCCCAACCTTTTAGCCTCCATTGATATCTGTCTCACAAAAGATTGGTGCCTATCCGATTCCCTTGACCCAAAGCACCCCCAGCCCATACCCTCCGAACAGCACTTGAAACAAATCTGCCGAAAGTCGCGTGTTCAACCTCAAGTGCTTGTCCAGATTTGCTCGAAGTACGGCCCCGTTCTCAGAACCGCTACAGAGTATTACAGCAGACGTCGTATTTTACTGACAAACTGCTATCGCATTTGGCCGAACCTCGCTACGTCCAAATTTTGCGACACATTCTTAGGACTGGCGCTCAATTCTTATCCAACGTGCAGAAGTGCTGGGCTGTGTACACTTATCCTTTCGTGGTCTAAGTTCAATTTAAATGGATTTCTCTATTCACGCAGGATGGCCCGTATGCAGCTGCAGCCGGGCAAGGCTCATTTAGCCTATCCTTGCTACGACAAAAAGGACTTCGTGGTTCCGATCAACCTCCGCTTGATTACGCCCCGCCGCGTCAAGGCGATTTCGAATGAAGGCTACGAGTGCAAGCCTCGCAAGTGAGAACGCGCCCCCTCTTATCGCGTCTCTTCAGAGGCTTGGTGCGCTTTTCGCCGCTTTCTTTGTTGCATCATCACATTTTTTTCGTGCAAAGCTCGTGGATGTAAGGCAGCGTTGTGTTATTATTTTTTTGGCAGTATAAGGGTGAAGCTGAACGTGACAATAATGCTACAGATGATGTATAATTGAACAGAAAGCAGGTCTTAATATGAACCGCAGCTCCCAAAGTGAACGGAATTCGCGTTCTTGATTTCTTGGATTGCCTCAGCACCCGTCGCGGTGGCTGAGTGCTAGAGCGCTCGGCTGCTGATCCGGAGTACCCGGCTACGAACTCGACCGCGGCGGCATCATTTCGATTGAGGCGAAACATAGACGCCCGTGTGCTGTGCGATGTCAGTGCACGTTAAAGATTATCCAGGCGGTCGAAATTATTCCGGAGTCCTCCACTACGGCACCTCTTTCTTCCTTTCTGCTTTCACTCCCTCCTCTATCCCGTCCCTTACGGCGCGGTTTGGGTATCCGCCCAGATATGAGACAGATACTGCGCCATTTCCTTTCCTTAAAAACCAATTTTCAATTTTGTTTCAGCCGTGGAAAAGAAAGTCGCCTTAAAACTGGATACCTTCTGGTAGCGCGCCTGACTCGGGGTTCATAGTCTGGGCACTCCTATATACAAAGCGGAAAGTTTTAGATAATGCTGTGTGTGTGCGTGCGTGCGTGCGTGCGTGCGTGTGTGTGTGTGTGTGTGTGTGTGTGTGTGTGTGTGTGTGTGTGTGTGTGTGTGTGTGTGTGTGTGTGTGTGTGTGTGTGTGTGTGTGTGTGTGTGTGTGTGTGTGTGTGTGTGTGTGTGTGTGTGTGTGTGTGTGTGTGTGTGTGTGTGTGTGTGTGTGTGTGTGTGTGTGTGTGTGTGTGTGTGTGTGTGTGTGTGTGTGTGTGTGTGTGTGTGTGTGTGTGTGTGTGTGTGTGTGTGTGTGTGTGTGTGTGTGTGTGTGTGTGTGTGTGTGTGTGTGTGTGTGTGTGTGTGTGTGTGTGTGTGTGTGTGTGTGTGTGTGTGTGTGTGTGTGTGTGTGTGTGTGTGTGTGTGTGTGTGTGTGTGTGTGTGTGTGTGTGTGTGTGTGTGTGTGTGTGTGTGTGTGTGTGTGTGTGTGTGTGTGTGTGGTGTGTGTGTGTGTGTGTGTGTGTGTGTGTGTGTGTGTGTGTGTGTGTGTGTGTGTGTGTGGTGTCCAAGGCGAGAGGTCTTGGTTGCCGGCAAGTAACTCACTCGAACGAGACAGGGTGGAAGAGAAGTTCTGCACGAACTGACGGAAATAAGAGCATAGCCCTATATGAAGCTACGCAGCTCTTTCAATGAAGTCGGTCGAGGGAACTCTGCAACTGTACTACGTAGTTTGGCGAGGCTGGGAAGAACGGCTTCCTAGGATAGCTGAAAAAAGCACAAAAGTAACACACAGATTAACACAGAGAAAGAAACACAAAGACAGGCGCTACCTCGCACCTGATCTTTATTCGAGAAAGGTGCGCGTATAAATCGGAACACAAACGGAAATAAACACACAGGCAGCAGTCATCAGATTTGCCACCACGCGTATAAACCAATCCCAGAACGTTTGGCATACAATTAGCGCTATTCAAGCTCATGTAAACAGTTTCCATGAGTTCACAAACCAATTGGCCACTGCGCATGAAAAGGATGGTTGTGCTGCCAAACACCAGTGTGCAATATTTATTTTTCTTTCTGTCGTTGTACGACACGTGCGGCTAATTCTTCGGCAGGTTATTCAGGGAGACTCCCCCCAGTAATCTCTTGTGTTCTCCGAATCTCATTAGTACAACTCAAGGCCTGGTCTAAGTGTAAAGCACCGCAGGAGAGTGGCAACATGCAGACAACCCTGAATCCACACATAATTAACGGGGTTGTGTGCTTGATGATGCACTCATTTGTTCCTTCTCTTTTTCCACCATAATTATCCCACCAGTGCACCTGCGAATAGGTTGCATCTAACTACTGAGGCGCACAAAAGACCCACTGGACGTTGTACTGCCCTGCTTTATTAAGTTCATGCTCCATTTCGCGCACGTAGTGTATCACTGCGACTGTCCGACGCTGCGGGACCAGAGATTTTGGTCTTCAGCCCGCCTAGGCCCACTTCAATAACCTGGCGCAATCTTGCATGATCACATGCTTTGGGCATCCGCTTCCTTTTCGCCTGCTCGCCTATGAACTGAAACTTTCATTTATTGAATGTGGGTCAGATTTTGAGATGACCGATTAATACACAAAGTTGCAAGTCTGTTCTTAATAACCTTGGAGTGACCGTACGAATGATAAAGTAGCGCTTTTATGCCCTACGCTGGTAGGACCAAGAAACATGACAGTGCCTAAATTACAATAACAGACCTAGAAACTGATGTGTCCTTCTTTTGGGATCTCGGCATTGAAATTAAGACCCAAGATGCTTTCTTTCAATACACTTAGGGCATCTAAAACACTGCGCTGTAGATTAGGTTGAAAAGGAAACAAGATCGAGATAGTCGTCTTCATATCTATACATTTCGAGGTTCATCCCAGCTGACTTAGGTTGTATGGCTTCATCTATATTATCAAAGAAGATGCTGCTAAGGATAGATGCAACGCAGGACCCCATGCAAACACCGATATGTTAAACAAGTATTTCAACAAATGACCCAACCAAGATTCCACATCTAGACACAAATGTAGGCTCGTCATTTTCATCGTGACCCATTCTTGAATACTCTCAATTAGCTCGATATGTGGCACAGAGTAATATAGATCCTCATTATTCGGACTAAAAGCGATGCACTGTTCTGGATTGTTGGTCATCAGAACACCCTGGTCACCACAGACCAGGGTGTTGAACCGGAACCGAAGTTGAACCCGAAATCGGAATCGAACACGTATTTTTGCCCGAGAGGAACTGATTTGAACCTAATTTTTTCGCCATCTTTTAACTGAACTCGAACCACAACGATTAAAAAGAACCGTTGCGAAGTGCTTACTTGATTCAGCTGCACTATATTTGCAACTCGGCTTATTTTTTTTTTCTCAGACAAAACGACATGTTCCAGCGCGTAGATTTACGCACCTAAAGCTGTCTGCGCTAGGCAGTGCGAAAATGGCGAGCGGCGCACAGTGACAACCATAACTGATGTAGGATGCCTGGTGTCTAAGAAGAAAGCTTATTGACGCTTCTGCAACGTGCAAACGCTACCTGGAAGGTGGATGCCCAGGGAAGATCCCGGGGGTGGCTAGCAGCCTAACACGCCACCTGGCAGTTGGCGCACCCACACATGCCACCGCAGGTTGTGCGTGAAGAGTTGCGCTCAAACTTCGCATTACCAACAATCGCAAGTGTCTGTCAATTTTTTACCAGTAAGTGCCCCTATGTGCGCCCACCAGATTGTGCACGCGTGTGCACATGCACAGGCGCACGCGCACGCACAAACACGCAACCACACAATCCGCAGTAGTTTATGAAGTTTTGAGAAACTAGGCTGCACTGCTAGCGCAGGAACGGAAACAACTACCATAGTCTAACCCCAGTGGTATATAGGCTGTATTTGTCGTGCAAGAGCGCCGAGCGCAACTGCGCTCTAGAAATTTTGAAAACTGAAATTCATGTTACTCACTGTGTTCTACACGCTTCAGATTAAATAAGGAAACAAACAATAACGATTATAAAGGTAACTACTAATATTACTTAACCTTCCAACCAGTAAACAAAAACGTGTTAGGTTTATTCTGAGGCGGTACACTGCTGACAATGCTATGTCGGAAAAAGCGTTCTTCTAACTCAAAAAGCCAATATTTAAAAAAGCAGGACATCCTAGCCAAAAAACCCGGTAAACTGGTCTTAGCTCGTCGCTGTGCTAATTGTAGGCCTCCTGCGTCTGGGTCGGTCACGTGTGTATTCGTGAAAAAAGAAAAATCTTGTTCAAAGTTTCCAACCGTGTTGTCTGTTTGCCTTTTCTTGAACGCCGCTTCTGCTATCTTTATAGCTATCATTCTACGTTTTGCATTTGTTCATTGTGTTTCCTTAATGATACATGAGTTGACATCTATGGTACCGAATTTTGGCGGAATTCTTGGTTCGGTATATTGTGTTAGTTTTTTCGCTTTTGCTTCTGGCAGCCCTAGGCCGCGAGTCTAGTCTTGCTTAGAGATACTTTTCGCAGATATTATACAGTTCGTCTGGGCAAAGCGTTCATCATTTTCGGAGTTTAATAAAGCCTTCTATCTCAACAGAAAGGCTCGGTGACGGAGGAGGGCGTGAAATTTGAAGGGTGTTAGGATAGGGAGGGTGAATCTTGTCCAGGCATGATGGCTGCTAAAGAGTATTAACCGGTCGACCCGCAAAAATATGAAAAGAAAAACGCCTGGGCTCTATTTCATACATTTGGTAGCCGGCAATCTGCATCAGCTAACTGTGCAGCCTTTCATACTTGTTGCCTTTCTCACCTTGGTTCTCATGGTGTTACAGGTCGCAGTTTTACTACTACTGAAACTATTTCATACAGGAAATTACACGTGATTGTAAACGCAGCCTTCCATACTTGTAGCCTTTCTCATCTTGGTTCTCCTGGTAATATAAGTCGTAGTTTTACTAGTGCTGAAACTATTTCATACGGGAAATTACACGTGATTGTAAGCGCGGAGTTTCGGAAATGCGGCAGGGCAAAACTTACACAATGCTGCTGACACGTAAGCTCCACCTTAAATGAATAAAGCGATATGCAGAATGCCATTCCCTACTTTAGATTCATAGATCAATGCGATTTTCATGTTCCTCCTGGCACAATGGTGCAGCGGTTAATCGATGCGCCACTGCCATGCGATGGCAAGTAATCCTAGTAGTGGGCCTTGTGCTGCCCAGGTTGCTGCTCTTCCCGAGTCACCAATGATTAATATAACAGCCACCTGCCACGGTGGCCAGTTCGCTCACTATCCAATGGGCAGGTTGTGATGATGCCGCAAGTTCGCGCGACCTAGGTGGCCGACTTGCCTCCTAGGCTGCTCTCTGGGGAGCACCTGCCAGATCCATGCTCGTGATTTTCCGCCAACAGCGCCGACGCCGGATTTTCTGAGTAATGAGGCCTTCAAATTTATCACATTAAAAAGAGGGACCACGCAGCCCTTCTGGCCTACTCACCTACTCACATATGAGTATTTCGTGTACAATACGAGGTGTGCCATCAGCGCCTTCAGAGCCTTCGCTACTTGTCCGTCGCTTCTTCGGAACGCTGTTGCAACGAATTAGCAAAATGGCGATGTTGATGGAGCACCCTTGAGGGTTGGCAATGGGAAAATTTAAAAATTACCTGTGCTGTAAGCTACCTCAGAAGAACACCTCAATGCTTTTTATTACCACCTCAATACTTTTGCTTCGTACAAGGCGAAAGTTGGTGAATCACGGCCAGGAATAAAGGCAAGATAGGAAGTTGCTGCCGTTGAGTATATACACATATATGTATGGCTAGCTGCTAATAGTGAGCAACCGGCTGTTGTAGGGTCGTCAACGCCTGGAAACAGATAGGACATAAATAAAAAAGCCAGCTATCAACGGATCATCAGCGGTAATCTCTAGGTCAGCTTATCGTCAAGGTTTTTGTTCCATTCAAAATGAACCAAAAGATTCCGTCATTGGATTATATTCTTCAATTCTTCGTGGACAAAAAAAAAAGTGGCACGTGCGTCCTCTCGCGTACACTCCGTACGATCGCCGCTTCAGTATTGATCGGAGACAGCGATTCATTGGATTTGACGTTTGATTCCACACCAGTTTATCTCAGCAGAATAAAGTAGTGCTGTGGATATATGAGAGGGAGGGTTGTCCGGTGGCTCGCTCTTTATGCGCTCTTGAAGACACCTAATGTCCGTCCGAAGTTCACGCAGATTAAGGCGTCCCGGTTTTTTCTGTTGGTTTGCTAAAACAGTGAGCACTGTCTGGGGAGGAAATCTTTAGATTGATTTTAAGTGGAAAACCAGGCGTGTTGTGAACCTGACTGGTGAAGCTAGCACTTGATTGCAGAACAAGGGTTGACATTAAGGGGGACAGGCGGGCCGCATACAACTGCCCCGCAGTCAGCCCGTTGTGTGGCCCCTGTTGTAAGGTAAGAGCAATTCTAGTACAGGATGACAGATTGTGGAAAAATCTTCCCGAAAGCTTGTTTTGATTGCGCTTGGCACGGCGATCGAATGTCTGTGAATGATTGCATGCCTACAATTATGTATTGTACCTGTGATTTTTAGGTGCTTGTAACTGAAAAGGAATAAATTGCAAATGAGCCGTTTGGTTTCAGGGGAAGGCAGTGTATTGTTTTCACTACCTACAGGTTACGGAAGGACCTGTATGAGTGGAGGTTTCTGTCAACATCGGCGATTCTGCTGCACAAGCTCAGCTGGGTCGTTGTTCCAGAAAAGCTGAAAGGGCACGTTATCATCCCGAAAGTGAGTATCGATACCCATCCAGCAAAGCCCTTGATGTGCTGACCACGAAGAGCGCTCGGTGTCGTTGTGGATTCAAATTAAGCACCGTACCTAAGTTTGCAGCATACAAGCTGTGCGGCCGTCCTAATCGGGAGATGTTTTCAATAATTGGATTTTCATCCCTCGCGTCATGAGCAAAACGAACGGGATCTTGTGAGCAGGCGCTAGAATTTAGTGCGTATAACCATAATATAGAATGGGAACATACATGGAATCGTGGAGTCTAGGCTAGAGCTGTTGGAAAAGGTGCGTTGCTTGTGTTCTCATTGGGAAGGTTTTAGCTGTCAGTTAATTGGCAAGGTAAGCATTCAGGAGAGTAGGACAGAGGGACTACTCACGGGTCGCCGACAGTTCGCGGTTTTTAGTGTCACGGCATTTAGGATGTCGTCGCACAAAAAGTTTCTGGCTTGTTTTCACGAAATTGCCTTATTGGTCGATAGAGGTCAAGTGACCTTGTGACATCATCACACGAGGCTGCGGGCTATCTACACTATGTGGCATATGACAATAGAATTAAAATGAATTCAATTCAGTTGCCACCTGCCCACCGTGGAGCTGCGCATTAGGCTTACAAGAGCTCGGGAAGCGCAACGCAACCAGAGTCTTACAAGCTCCACCTGTGGCCATGTTTTAAACAGCCAACTGCAGGGGCAATGGCGCATCGTTTAAGTGCTGCAACACTGCGCCAGTAGTGGTTTGAGGATCACCGCGATCTGCGAATGCGTTTGAAACGGTCATGACGTCATCACACCACGTAGATACTAGTGGACCAATCAAAGGTTACCGAAAAAAATGCAAACCTGAGGTCCCCAAAAATTAGGAAGTCGTGCCCCTCCTAAATATTTTTGAGGCAGGCCCCCACCAGCAAATGGATTAAGGTAGATTAGTGGGCAGGATAGGGTGGATTATTGGGTTGCACTATTATCTCATATGGTGACCCAGTGAAAGCTCCTTGATGATTCTAGAAGGTGACGACTCATGCATAAAATATAAGGGCAATAGAACCAGCTCCAACCGGAGTCTTGGCGGGAAAAACACAAGAACATTATACACTTATTGCAAACAGTGTAGCAGGCAACCTAAACGCTAACGCATTTTGGTCTTTGAGAATGTGGTTAAGAAGGCCTTTAAATTATTTTTCATGGTTTTCCTGAGGAATTATTTGTTATGGTTTTCCTGAGGGATGGTGCAGCAATTCTAGAGGCCCGTGTACTGTGCGATGTCAGTGCACGTTGAAGAACCTCAGGCGGTCGATATTTCTGGAGCCCTTCACTACAGCGTTCCCAAAGCCTTAGTCACTTTGGAACGTTAAACACCCATAAACCATGGTGCAGCGACAATAGTTAACGTGCCAGCTCAAGGCCGCTATCTGCAACGCGACTCACACTAATCACGAGGTCTTTGTGCTTGTTTAGGTAGTACTTCATAGGCTCGGAGAAAATAGTAATATTCTGTCGAGCAGCACCTATACCGCATTTTATGATCGAAACAAGTCATTCTTAATCTGCAAGGTGAACGTGCCTTATAACCAAGGAGAAAAATAATTTTCTTGCAATAAAGGCCTCCTGAACGAATTTTTACTGGCAGGACAATTTGACCCTTACCATATGGAACATGTAGAGTACGTAAACATGGCCAAGCGTCGTAGGCTTCAAACATGTGCATTGTTCCAGTCCTGAAGGTCTGGACAAGCACTTCCTCTCTGTACGGATGCCAACACGCGGTGTATGGCGCTGAAAATCAAATTACTTCACAAAAATTACTTTGACATCCTATGACCTTCAGAAAGAGGAGGCTCGAGCGCAGGAAACATTTTTAAGCTGAATTCAGTAGGGCGTAGAAGAGTAGGCAATCGGAATCAACATCAACGCGCACCTTCTCACAAACAATTCAGTTTTTTTCGCCCTTACGAACGACACTATTCCTATCGAGTCGCGCTGTGTTTCGCCACTGGCCCCCGACAGACAGCGCTAGAAAGAAATGTCCAGAAAAGCAGAGCATTCAGACGCTTGAAACTCAACTGAACAGTGGTCCAGCATGACGGATAAGACGTCGCATCAAGAGTAGTGACCGCTCGATGCAACCCCCCCCCCCCCACCCGTTGTTGATTTTCATTGCGTGTGCCCGTGCTTACAATCTGTGATTGAGAGTATGTGATTTAGTAATAGGTGAGCATTAGAAGAGTGTGTCCAAGCGGAAGTGGTAATCGCCGTCTGTTTGCAGCCAGTGGAAAGGCCACAAACGAACTTAGTATACCAACTTAGTATACTACCTTGGGCATAACGATCCATAGTATACCACCTCGGAAATAATGACCTTTCATGCGGTAACCTAGAATATAACGAACATTTGTATGCCTCTTAGCATAACGTGAGCATTAGTGTGTTAACCACTGATATACGGAATTTCAGTATGTCACTCCAGATATAACGACCTTGGTTGTGTTAACCTCGGTTATAACGAACTTTAGTAAGCCACCTCTGATATAATGTCCCTAATCACGTTAATCACGGATATACTAAACATTAGTGCCTAAGTAGGCCACATCAGATATATTGAACATTCGTTTGTTAACCTCGGATATTTTGTTTGTTAACCTCAAAACTAACGAATCTAAGTAAGCCATCTCGGATTTAACGAACTTATGTGTTTACCTCAGATATAACCACCCTAAGTGTGACCCCTGTGAAATCGTGAGTTTTATTGTTTAAACGTCGGATATAAAGAATGTATGGCTGCTGACGTGTTCAAAGGATCCACCGAGGATCGCCTAAATGTTTTCTTTTCTATTGTAGCAGTCGCTGTTGTAGCATAGACGGTGAGCATAAACTTGCTATCTGCCGCACCTATTTAGCGCGTTTGCACTTCATCTGTACAGCTTTTAGAATAGTTTGCAAATCTCCACTTATAAGTAGTTATTGGTGATACCTGTTGCTGATTTGCTGCACATATATTATAAAATTCCTTCCACAAAAAAAGCCAGCACATAAAACTGCGGTCATACAGCGGATTAATTATGCGTGCAGCAATGTAACATGCTCGACCAACTATGGTTAAGAACCTCTGTCATTCTTATAACGCGCGGTCAATGATCCGAGTCTTACTTGCGTGCGATGTAGAAGCTGTTCAGTACACAACGTATCGAGAGCCTTCTAACAAAGTTGACTGCAAGGAGAAAAATTGCGCACCATATCAGGCAGCAAATCTAGGAGCAATATAAAGAACATATCTTCATGTCGCAGAAAACGACGTGAGACTGGCAGCGTGCAGTAGTCGCAGGGTAGCAGCGTATTTATCCGGGAAGCTAGATTTCAGCTATAGAAACCACTAGTTTTTTTTTTCCTTTTGCTATCAATATAATTTTGTCCAAATTCTGATATGGGCTTTGTCTCATTATTGGTTTCTTGTTGTTTATCAATATGTCATCTGCCATTTCTTTTTTTCTGCATTCATTCACGTTTACATTTCTTTCAATGAGGGCTGCTTGTCATTCGAGGTTCTCAGGAATTCAGGGTTTACTACAGTAGCGCTTGTATGCAGGGCTGGCTGATGACACATTCCGAAACGCACCGCACGCGCAGACCGCAAGAACACGAGCACAATTGTCAGCTGAAGACTACTAGCTAGATACCTTCCTTCGCAGCACCTTTTGCAACAGAAGCCGCTGTCGGCGAGGCTGGGGCGCAAGGTCGGCGCAGTACCCGCGGCCTTGTGGTGAGCTGAGGGCTCTTGGTGACGGTCCCGTTTTCTGATCTGGCGAACTGTCACTTTCTGACCCGAGGAATACGCCGCGAGTCCGTCGAATAAGTGCGGCTCTGCGTTCGGCTCGAGCTCCAGTAGCTCGCACCCATTGGCAGACATGAACGATGTCAGTCGGGTCGAAGAAGCGTTCACACCAACGGACATGCAGAGAGAGGAGCTTACAACGACCAGTTTTCTGCCGCGGTACAGCCTGCCTCCACATTTCGCGGCTTTAGGTGCACGAACGCAAAGTAAACACTTTTCTCGGCCTTCATCTGTATCCGGAAAGGCACACAGGAAATGTGTACACAGCACACTGCACTCATACACGACATTAGAGTACTGATCTTGGCAAAACAATGCGCGGGGTAACAGGACTCAGACAAGAAGACGCAGACATAGCGCTGAGGAACTATAAAAATAATTGCTTGCTCAGCAATAAATACAGGAAGCATCATCTAAAACACAAAGAAAGCCGTGGTTCATTAGATAATGCCTGCTATGTTAATTCCGAGCCAGCAATAAATTGCTCAGTTATTTTTCAGCGCTCGGTCTGCGTCTTCGTGTCTGTGTCCTGTTAGACTTTGCGCTGTTTTGACAAGAATCGCGCGCCAACTGGCCCAGCTACTTCCCCGAGATACACAATAGTAGCAACACGGAGATTGAACGGCGAAAACTGCTTTCAACTTCAATCGGTGATCAACACCGGCCACGTTGCGTGCTATGCCGTCTGCTCAGATGGTGTCTAGCGCCGAAGCAGTCGCCTCTGCCAGCCTACAAAAATTTCCCATAACGTTACGACGGCGCTGTGTGCCAGGGAAATCACTGGAGGTGCCACTGCGAATGTGATGGTGCGGTAAGGGCTAGGAGAAAGAAGAGAGCCGTGTGCACCAGTGGGGATGGACGGGGAACGCTTCGTCACGCCTTTAAAACGTACGGCGCGAGTAGGCCGAAGGGGCGATCGTTCTAGGGCCCACTGAGGCGAGGAAGTGAAGGTCAGCTACGGGTACGGAGATGGAGAGGAGGGCCTTTCTTGCCGTGTGAACGGCGCCAGAATAGAGGGCGCTGGGCACTCATCACAGACCAACTACAAGGCAGAGTTTGGCTTGCGGTGATTTTAGCGATTTACACAACACAGCGCAAACATGCTAAATTTAACACTGCTGCAATGTCTACTTTTTGCTAAGAATGTTGCTCACTTGTCTATACCCTTATGAAAAATTTCTTTACAAAATCTATAGACTGTCCATAGTCTTTTGTAAATAAAATCTGAAGACACCTTATAGACAATCTATAGATATAAGGCCGTATAATTGCAGTAGACATTTTTTCTATACACTATGAATACGACATCGAGATATCTATTGGAAGGCACTATAGACGAGAAAAACTCAACAGAAATTCTATAAAAAAATTTTATAAGGGTGGTACTAGCGTTTCTTCCAGAGAGATCTATTGTGCTCCCGGATCAACAGCGGAGCATAGTCGAAATTACAACTGAAACCTCTGTCGGAATTGCACGCACAAGAGCGCTGAATTAAGAGAATGTTTAGTTATGAAAAGGTCATAACTTAAATGTCCTGAAAAAGGCAATAGCTGTAATGTTGATGTATTTCTTGTGTGTTCACGTGTGTGCAGGTGCTGAGACAGTTTTCAGAAATAGAAGATGTGGAACTCAAAGTGGCCGCCAACAGGTCCTTCCAATTTCTGGCGCAATACTTCCAGGGAGGGGACAATCGGTATATCCACAAACTAGGTGCGCATCGCAGTATCACCTCTGTGCCTATATTTATATGGATGAAAGAACGTGATAAAAAAATGGAGGACGCTTAAGATTAGCCTCTAAGAGTGCAACGCGACAGCGTGTTGCAGCGCTGGCAGGGTATTACGCATGCACGCATCAGTACACAAAGACACTTCACGAAGTCGAAGACCGAAGCGCATTCACTAGGTCCACATTCATTCAGTTCGAACCAACGAGCTTTCGCAGCGTTTTCTGCGCGTGCTCGACTCGCAGTCTCAAAGACGTAGGCTCGATTGCCAGTATCTGCGCAAAATTGTTTTTACTTGGAAGTTCTCGGGCTACAACGCGTACACCAACAATGCCGATAGCGGTTTTTCGACAACACGAGCTCCTTAACGCTGTCGCGTTAAGACCGCTTGACAAGGATCTAACGCCTGAAGTCCAATGGGGAATGTTTTGGCATGCGCTCTAAGCTTCAGTCCTTCCTCTGAAGTCTCAAGCAGCGGGCTTGCAGTGACTCGTGTCACTTTGCTCCCACCGTTTACGAGCATGTCACCTCATCCTAGCAGTTATATGTTTCACGCCTGGCACTTCCCGCTGCAGTCGTCTGGCGCCTTACATAAGTGTCGCCCTTCTCTATCTCGCTTGCAGACTTTGTCTTGACAACAGAAGAACAAGACAGCATGGGATTTGTGCTGATGAAGACGCCTGTTGCCATCAAGGGCGTGGCCTTGTGCAAGAAGATTGCCGAACAGGTAAATCCCGCAGGTTCGCGCAAAAATAAATTGACGAAGGTTCGTCGCAATTCTGCCGAGCAGTAATGCAGAGCGAAAGCTGCTTTTTCACACTTCTTTTTGCGTGCCTCTAACATTACTTCCCGCATTTCTTTCTGCAATTAATTGCATATTTATTTCTGGAATTCTATCTTCAATTTACACATTTCTTTCTCCAATTATATATTTATGTTTGGTTTTATTTTTAATTTATTTTATTGACTATATTTTTAGCTTTGTTTGTATTTTATCTTTGGGTTCACTGTTTTATTCTTCCTATTTTATATATTTCATTGGAGTATTGACTTCATTTTTATTTGATTTTTTTTTAATCTTGCGCGCCGCTGCCTCCGTAGGTCATTTCGCATACCGACATGACCTTGAAGGACGGGAGCAATACAGCTCTCGCTGTAAAATTGATGACGAGTGACTTAAGTTTGACACTCAACGTGCTCGGACTGCTTACACATAGAAAAAAATTCCTGAAATTCTATAGCAGGAGGAATATGTTCAAAAAGTACTTTCGTATAGGCGACTTCGTTCATTTCGCGTTAAAGGAGTGTGCCTGCCGCTCTGTCCTCTCGTTACTTATCTTTTCTTCCATCCTTATTTTTCGCTCAAGTATATTCCTTTAATACCGCAGGAAGGCACTTCCTCTTGACCCCATGAAATGACGATTGCGTGCCAAGTGGTGTCAATTGCACAGGTCCCTTAGTTGTAAACGCATTTGCAAATCTGCGTAGTCACCTTTGTCTGAAGCCTCTCATCACGTTTACGATGAAAATGACGGATGATTTCTCGTGGTTATGTCAAATGAACATTAGGCGCGCTAACACTTCGCTTTTTAGTTCGTTTTCGGATTAAGGCTCCTTCTTCTCAAGGTCAAGATGGCGTCAGACAAAGACCGGCGAACGCGTATAGTGGAGAGTATTAGTGCTAGTGCACTAAAACTTAAGGGGACACTTATAAAATCCGCCTTAAGGGTATAACGCGAAAACGTCGCAACTGGCCATTGTTTTCTTCAAATTTATAGATCGCTGGGAGTTCGCATACCACTTTTGTCGCAGTGGCGCAACGGTTAAACGCTGCGCCACTGCCCTGCAATGGCAGGTGCAGCCATTAGCGCGGCTTGTGACACCCAGGTTGCTCTTCCCGAAATACCTCTCGCAACAGTCGTTAATTGAACTACAACTTTGCCGCGGTGAGCAGTTTGCTCTCAATCCGGTGGTCAGGTTGCGACGATGTCACGAGGTCACGTGATCTAGCTTGCGCGTATTCCACTTAGGTGTCCAGTGAGGCACCTATACTCTTTCTCAGTTTTTCCTTGCCACGCTACTAAGGCTGACATGAGTGCAGAGGCGACGTTCTGACTCTGCAAAATTTAGTGCCAGTATAACATGGCCATATAGAATAGCGTGTGCTAAAAAAATTGCTTGATTCGTAGTGCACATGTGCCAAACGCTCACGTTACCTACTCCATTTCCAAAGTGTGATGTGCGTCCCTCTTGCCATCTTGCCCTATCATCGCCAGACGGGCTGCGCCCTTCGAAGCAGGACCGCTCACTTCGAACTGTATTCGTCGTTGTATATTTATCTAGAGTGACAAGTATGACAGTGATTATGCTCTTTCTACGCCCATGGAGAAACGCAGTCTTGTTCATAGCTCTTTGATATCATCCAAGTGCAGTGGCTTTGTTGAAAAAATGGTTCGCGTTTTAACAAGCAGATGGCGCCACTAAGCTATGCTTATCTCTGCGTCTCCGTATGTCTGCTTTGTATTTCGAGGGGCTCTGAAACACCTTCTGAGGAAAGCGCATCAACTCGCCCAATCACTGCCTTCCGTTCTCATGAACACCCGAGCCAAATATTGCACTCTGCATCTCTGGGAATTTCCGCGCGCTTTCGTGGTAGGGTCGGCGGGGAAGCGCCAACTTTGCTAAAGAGTTGGGTTAGGATAGGGAGAGGCAAGCAAACGCTGAATGTTAAATTTTGACAAGAGATAACTCAAAATCCTTGCTGCAGAATATTCGTGAAGCGGCATCCTTTAACATCCCAGGCATACCGCAGGATCCCTGAGTGCCCCTTTCAGTGAACAAAAGCACAACGGCCAGCCAAATTCTAGCGTTTAGCGTACGCCAGCGTGAATACACTTACGGTACATAGGCAACGTCGTTTTATGCTTTTTTTCAAACCATATCTGTGTAGGCCGCGCGTAGACGACGCGCAGACAATGAGGCGTAGAGGACACGCGCGCTCTCTTGATTGGCTGAGGCAGTCTCTACCTTCCATAGTGCTTATGTGGTGCAGCATAGGGCAGCGTGCCCACAATCCAGTGCGTACACAGAGTGCGCTCAAAAACAACCGCTGAGCATCTGAGTGGGTGCTCCAGCGCTAAAGTACTAAAGAAACATACACTGTGCTGCCCTCTGACGTTTCTAGAAAGCTATGCGCCGGATGTGGGGCTGACTTCGCCACGTGTCTTGCGCTGGCACAGTGGACAATGCACCTGCTGCCGCGATACGAAAAACCCAGCTGGTTGGCCACGAGCGGCGTGGACTACCTCTGCCGCCTGGCCTTCGCCGATGACGAGGACGGCGTGGTGAGCGATTTCTCGCTCGAGTGTTTCGTTGCACCTGTCACACGCGCACTCTTCGGCGTACCTGACAGCGGCATTGTGGATACTCAAGGCTCCTGACGTGAAAGGGTAGCTTGCCGGAAGGATGAACAGAATGCCTTGGAAATAATTTTCGTAGGAAACTCTTGGAATTAGTTGGTCCCTATGGCCGCGTAAACACCGCATTATGTTTTCAAAATATTTCATAATCTTGAACTCCAGAGAAATGAGACGCCCTTTACTTTGTCTTTGATAGACTTGATTTACACACTTGCTCATTTCTCAGCGGCCGTTGTAAATATATAGAGTACGCCACGCTACTTAACCTTACTGCCGCTTGTGTCCAGCGCAGCATGGGAACATGGTACCGTAAAAGCGAAATCGGCCAAGCCGCGGATAAAAGTTTCTAGGAACGGGTGATAAATATTAGGATCAATATAGCAATACGAGCAAACTTTGCATCTTCAAGTTAGTAATAAATTCGGCATCGAAACCGTTCATCTTTAATCGAGCTTAGAAATTTATCACAAAATGAAAATAAAATAGCTCACTCTCTATCGCCCTTTAAACTACAACTTGATATGTTATTTGTGGCGCCTTGTGTGCAATGTATTTAGCTTTTAAGATTTCTTGTTGCAGTGTTTTTTCACGTACCAAAGATAAATTGTGACCAACTCGCCCAAGAAGACGTTTTTTTATTCCCTTTAGGTTTCAATATATCTTTTTGACTATGGTATGATAATTAGCTTGTATGCTCATATTCACTACAGTCATGGTTGCTCTTGCTGTCGCTTACAACCGTTAACAGTTCATCCATTTACATTAGTCTCTCATAGAACGTTATCTTAAGTCTAATGACGCTGCTCTGAATCTGCACTTCTAGAGCGGCTAATTTCCGTTCGAACTGTGTGAAGATTAAAAGCGCGCTGCAGCAGAAATAAACGTCACAAATTGCAGACACTGCAATACGACGAGCTCACAAACTGAGCGGAGACTGTCTTAAAAGTTATACACTCACGCAGAAATCTCATCGCACAAACACTGTACTACTTACTATACACTGCCTCTATACTTAATGTCTAGTCTATTGTAAGAAGATTCAACAATTCTAAGAACATACGGACCCCAAACGAGTGCCTCAATTCTGCCTTTACTGAGGTGCCCTGGTTTGTGTACAAGCGAAATACGAACCTGCCGGTTGTCCTAACCTCGAGAAAAAATTGTCAATCCTTCGACAAGAGTCTGCCCATATTGTAATAAACCTCATTGTCAAGTCTTTGCAATAAATTAACGTATCCCAGACCGCCGTGAGCACCGCATTTACCTTCGTTAGTGCTTAGCATGCCGCCTCCAATACACTAGGCCAGCAAGACTAGCTTCAAAGTGAGCTTTCGGAGCACGTAACTTCAGTTTCCCGCTCTGTATGGTTGGTTTCAATCCTAATCTCCCCTTGTCACGGTAGGTTAATATCACAGGCTACTAATTTAAAATTTTAAGTGTCCACCATCCTGGAATCTAGATTTCCCACTTACGAGGACAGACAAGTAGTGGAAGAACCGGAGTCGTACCTTATCCGAAAGTTCAGAGCTGCCTTTTCTGGAATCAGTGCAAACACCGGCAAGCTGAGGCTCCTGGCTAAAGACTTCAACCATAATTTAGTGTGGCGAATGCCTCATCGTTCCATGCAGGTTCCTTTCCTTCTGCTATACAGCAAAACATGGAGCACCTTCAAAACTTCCTTCGTCTTAACCCAGCATTACAAATTTGAATCCCTCATTCTTAATTTTAGCGTTTTTCTCTTTCGCTTTAACCTTTCTTCAATTCATTGCTTTCACATATTTTTATTTGTTATGAACGTCTCTGTAATGTAGACACTTTTTCGTTTTGCTGATTTTTAAAAATTTTTTCCTCCAAACAAGAGCTTGACAGTCATGGGCACACAGCAGCAATTCGCGCCTATGGTGTCTATCGCGAGTGAAGTACATTCCCAGAAAAACTAACGAAAGCTCACGGACCCCATCTGCTCCCTATGTCCTAAGATGTCGTGCCTATATTGGCACCAAAGCCGTGCCCACTATTTCACACGAATGAATCGAAACCTTAGGGATTCTCTAGATGCGACTTGTTACGCAACGTGGCGTTGCTCGTGCAAGCGGTGTCGCTCGCTTTCGAGCAAATATGTCCTAATTTGTGCTTTATTCGGTGCGGTCATTCGTGTGGTTCACAGAACTCTCGCTTTGTCTCATCTCGCTTACATCATAAAGAACACGAGATAAGTGCTGATTCTTTATGAGATGACTTGGTAATAAATCCATAACTAAGCCTAACGACGCGCATTCTTATTATGGTGGAAGCAAAGTCTATGCGGCTGCATTTCTCTTGCTGAAGTCCTGCGACAAACTTTTGCAAAATATTTTGATTCAATCCTTACAATAGTTCATCCGAAAATTCATTAACCGCAACCGTACCTCACCTGGAAACAAAGCCAAACTGACGATCAATCAGGATAGAAACTTAATAAGACCGTAAGACACAGTGTGAAAAAGATGATTCCCCAAGACCTTAGCCATGACAGCGAGGTATATAAATATTAATAATAATAAATATTCCCATAGGCATTTCGTGGCCTCAGACTGTATGCTTCTTTCTAATCAGACACACACAAATATATGTGGGCTTGCGAAAAATAGGTTGAATTTCGTAACAGGATTATCACATTTACGTTGCACGAGTTTAAAGTGTGGGTCAGATTCTCATGGACACCTTTGAAGGCCCTTATGTTATATGACTGGGAGAAAAGAGAGTGTACAGAAAAAAATAATAAAAAATATCGCGAACGGAGTGATTCTTGAGGTATTAGTGGAAGTTCAGGCAATATTAATGTCATCACTGTGTTTCACTGGTTACTGACCGCAGCACGAGAAGCAAACCTGCTGATATTTAGAGCGAAGCCAGTGACCCAGACTTTGGCATTACATTAAGCGGGCTTACTTTAATGCCACTTGTTTGTATTTTGTTGCCGTGTTGTGTTAACACTTCATCTTTTGTGTTTTGCTTTAACAGTTAACTTAAACAGAATTCTCGTGGAAAATGTTGTTCGCACGCAGCCTGTTCTTAAGTTTTTTAGTTCCTTGTTGCTGTCTGTACGCGTGCAGCGTATCACGCCAGTGAAGTATAACTAGAAAAAATCGGCTGGGCCTTTGCAATGAATATCGACGTTTGCAATGAATATCGAGGGCACCTCGCAGCTCCGAAAAGACGAAACAACTCGATTACTCAGAATATGCCCCTTCTGATTCTCATAAATTCAAGGACGAGCGAGAACCATAAAAAAACAGGTCATTTTTTTTTCTGTGAAACCATATACATGATAAAACTACATAAATGATTCTACTTATGAAACCTTAGACAACCCTTTGTATAAAGTACCGCTTAAGCACACGAGCCAAATTCTCATCCCTGATTCAATCAAAATAAAGTCCTGAGATACTGGTAGTTTGCTATATTTTGATAAATAATTGCCGAAATCTAGAATCCTGAACGTGACGCATGCATTCGCAATCTGGAGTCCCAGAAAAACGAACAGGCCTTTCTCATTACATTAACACTGGCTCAAAACTCGGGTTTTGTTTAGGTTGGATAAAGAAAATTTTCCTGTTTTCGGTATTTTTATTAGTGAGTGTCAACACTGTAGTATTTGCTCAGTTTTCATATTCTGAAGTCGACGGTTCCTGACTGCGCTAAACTGGGCATATACTAGTGGTCTTTTATAGATACTTTCTTAATTGCTACAAAAAAATTGAGTGAAGTTTCGCTCCGACCTTCGTGGTCACTCCACGCCGTGCATTGCTCGATGAGCCAAAGCCATACGATGAAGCGTTGGACGTCATACTTATTCTGACTGTTCACATTTGCTTTTACTAGCCTGAGGTGTAGTAAGAAATCTACTACATTGGGGCACGAACTTTGGGAAGCTTTCTACAAGATGTTTTCCCTAAATTTCTGCAGGTGGCTGCTTTTCAACCAGAAATCGATAAATGCATGACGAATACCGCCACTGATGATATCAAGGTGAGCTGTATCTCAACTGTATTTGTATTTCTGTATTTCAACTTTGAAACCCATGGTGGGTGGCGTTTCAGCTGTGTTAGTAAAGAGAGCGTCTGTCGGCTAGCTTTTTGCACAGGCTGCAGCTTACCCGCTATCATCGATCTCAGTGGTCAATGAGTGCCGTTGGCGTTTCGTAAAATCGAGATGGTTTAGAAGTATAGTCCGTCCAGTATGCCTACAATGTTTTTGAGCTTAGGCAACGTGCGACCATCCCCTATAAAACTCTTCGCCCGCGATGCTACAATAATTAGTGGCCGTACCCTAATCGCCGTAGAGGGAAACATGCAGCCGGCCAAATTTTTAGCTGGCGTGCGCGACGACCACTCTTTTTATCCTCCTGCGCTTTTCGACGAAGGAAAGTTGTGGAAAGCTCTATTAAGCATGGGCTTAGTGAGCCTATGATTAGCTGTGATATCTTCGCAAGTTTGCTCTGTCATAAGCTGCAGGAGCACGAAGAACGCGGCCGTCACGCAGGCCAGCTAAACATTTGGCCAAGTTACCGTATGCATCCTCCCAGAAATAAAGGTAATCCTTTGCATTTTGTAAATTCAGGAAAAAAGTATGCGCAGAAATACGTTACTTGCAAACAAGCTCAGGCCTTCACAAATATTTGCTGCTAGGCTCGGTTGGGAACCATTCTTCATCACCATCATCACCACCTGCCTGGCTACACCCACTGCAGGACAAAGGTCTCTCCGATGTCTCTCCAATTAACCCTGTATTTTGCAAGCTGCGCCAACCGTATCCCCGCAAACGAGTTAGTAGATAGCGTACAGCATCTTCGTCGGATATGTAACTGCATAGCATAACAACTACAGAATGTCTATATGTTCTAGAAGCAAGCGTTTCTAACGGTGTGGTGAGAAGTAGCAGTCTCAATAGAGACTGATAGTCGCCGTCAAGCTTAAAAAGCCGCAGTAAACTCCGTAAACGGTAGGAAAGAAACTACACGCTCATACCTATGAAAATTTGCGGCAAGCAGAAGGGGTTGAAATTGACTAGGTCCAGCATCATTATCATCATCAGCCTGACTGCACCCACTGCAGGTCAAAGGCCTCTCCCATGTCTCTCCAATAAATCCTGTTCTTTGCCAGCGGCACCCACCCTAGGCCTACAAACTTCATAATCTCATCCGCCCACCTCACCTTCTGTGCCCCCTACTACGCTCTACTTCTCTTGGAATCCACTCCCTTACATTTAAGGACCAGCGGTTATCTTGCCTTCGCATTACATGCCCTGCCAAGCCCATTTCTTTCTCTTGATTTCGACTAGGATGTCATTAACCCGCGTTTGTTCCCTCACCCACTGTGCCCCTTTCGGTCTCTTAACGTTACACCAATCATCTTTCTTTCCATGGCTCTCTGCGTTGTCCTTAACTTGAGCTGAACCCTTTTCGTTAGCCTCCATGTTTCTGCCCCGTAGTCGAGAACTGGTAAAATACAGCTGTTTTACACTTTTCTTTAGAGGGATATTGGTAAACTGCCAGTCATGATCTGAGAGAACCTATGCCATATGCGCTCCACCCCATTCTTATTTTTTAGTTATTTCCATCATGATCCGGATCAATGATCACTATCGACCATAATTAGGCATCGCAGTTGACAAACATTGTCAACTGCGATTAAGAGCATGGATAAGGGCAGAGGCTATATATGTCACCTGCGATTAAGAGCATGGATAAGAGGAGAGGCTATATAAACGCTCTTCCTAGAATAAATCCTGTTGAAAGTGCAGCGCTCGTCCTGTTCTCTTACTCGTCCATGTTGCCATTTGCACTCTCATGTCTTTCACGAATACGCAACAACAAGCCCAGCTGCAAGTACTTCTTAATAAACATATCATTTTTATGTAACACAGCTTGCTTCAATTTTATCAAATAGAAAGGCATCTGCTCAGGCGCTCAGTTCAGATGCCATGCCTGGAGCTGTAAGCTGTTCTGAGAGCCATACCTTATGGCAATGTTTTTTTGCGTGTGTTTGTGGAGGGAGGGTGAGCGTTTGTTTGGGAGAAAAAGGTTAGAAATAGTAGTCAGATTCCTAGCAAACAGTCGGCGCTAGGTGATATACCACACGGTTCAATTTTTGCCCGAAAATAATTTCCAAGTCCGCGTCATGCAACGAGCTATTCACAAAAATAAAGATATATGTGAACGCACAGCGGAATATCAATGCCCCGCAGAAAAAAAATGTCCTGACTTTCAGGCAATATTAGGCGATAGTAAAAGATACTGAATATCCAACATATATTCATAATCCGGAAACCGCTAACTTTCAGTTTTTAAACCTATTGACCGCGGACTGTGTACCGGAAATGACGTCATACTTATATGCCAGCATTAAGTCACGGGGCCAACATCTTCAAAGGACGATTTCACGTAGCGCTGCAGTTACACAAGAACGAACGAGCGCGCAGCACCGTCCCTTCCTGAAGACCACGAACTCCGGCGCCCATCGTAGTGTGATGACGTCACGGAGGAGCAGAGAGGCCTTGCCTAGTCTAGAGGGTGTTGGCTGATATCGCTTGCAGCTTCCCTTTATGATTCCAGCCACCTCATCCTGAGTTCTTTCGACTGTACTCCTGGGTTCTCGAATGATCGCCACCACTCCTGCATTCTTCACAGCCTTGATAAGAATAATCCCTTGTTATTCTTAAATCCTGTCGTTGTGTCAAGTGGCTGCCGAGGCGGATTCACTCTACTGCCATCGACAGGCGAGAGTATGGGTCGCTATCGCCGTCGCCTATTTTGCGTTAGTTTCGATATTCCCGCAAACTCATACGCGGTAATTAAGCTGCAAATTTAGGCCTCTTTGCTGGTTAACAGGTAATAAAATTTAAGGCTTGTCGCGCTGCAGAGCAAATGTCAATAATATTCCTTAGAATTCGGCAAATTTTATATATACCTTAGGTAGCTTTTAGATAAATAGAAAAGCAGCGCTCTTCCAGCGGTGCCTACAGCTCCCGCACGCACGGGCTGCGCATGCCTGTTTCGTATTCCCTCCGACTGCGGTGTCCAGCTCGTTCCCTGCGACTTCTCAGCACTATCGCCAGAATAAAACCGTGCGACAGGCTTCTTATCATTTTAAATGGCTGCCGGCTGAAGCAGGCTCGCAGAGAGAATAACTTTGTCTGTCATGCTGGACGCAGAGACTCCTGGCGTTTCGCATGGCCCACATCGCACTCGGGGACATCATCACCAAGGAGGCAATACAGGTGGGCTTAGCCGTATCTGACCTCCGGGTTTAGTGTTCATTGTATGCCGTTCATTGCAGAGACATGTCAGCGAGAATATGTTCACGGACGCCACCCCATATGACGCCACCCTTGATCTGTTTGGTCCGGTAAGAACCACTTTTCATAGTCGTGGCCACCTTTAGATACCGGCCGATTACGAAGCTGCTGGATTGTTTGTAAATAAAATGCTTATTCTGCCGAGGCCAACTTCTGCTCTTAGAATAGAACAGCGCTCACTGTAGGAGGCGGCTTTAAGGTAACGGAAACAAACATTAATGCTCGAAAGGAAGGTCTCATCAAAGATAGGATGAAATATGTTGTAAGTTCCTGTTTACATTTTCTTAATATCGTGGATTCTCTTGACTACAAAGCTTAGATTAACCAAGAAGCTGTGAATGGGCAGATGGTGGGAATCGCAAGTTGGACTTGCTTCGAAGTTGATCGACCTTTTGATCTACTGACGTGTGCGAAGACGATCATCACTTTTACCGGTCACTATCTTGGTATCCTCCTACATGGCAGTCATAACAGAAAACACATGGCGCCATGATTACCCAGCCTCCTTGCCAAACAAATGAGGGAGAAGCCTGTAGCAGACCCTAAACTCCTAGGCGTTCACTTCACCACAGAAAGATCGCAGTGTCCGACGTGGAGCATCCGCACGGCGTGAACCTGCCCTTATGAGATGATGTGAGCCTAGATGGGGAGCGGCGTAAAAGGCGGCAGCACACAGATTTATGTCAGTTGCGCGACGTTACGCCTGCAAGCGCGGATCTTGTAAGCGTAGATGGTGGTGCTTTGACAAAGAGAGAAGGGGGACACGCCTACGAGCATTCTGGCAAGCCATTCTAGAGGCTCAATAGTTCTGCTATCGGTCGTATGATTGGTCCATCATCGGGGTGCGCCGCGAGTGCGGAAGGCACGGTAGTGTGCGAGCTTTATTAGCGCACGTTAAAAATCACGTTACACAAGCAAAGCTGAAAAATAACGTGAAGTGCAAGATCAAGAGTGCAGTGTTTGCCAAGTGCCCGTTAATGGCTCCTCATTCTTCATACGGAGGTGTACTTATTGCATGCTTTATTTCACACACGATGCCGACATAGGCGCGCTATAAAAGTAGCATACGGAAGTAGGTAGGCTGGTTCCGCTTTGTCGCAGGCTGTTTTTTATGGGGTTAGGTTGCAAATAATTCTCATGTAATGGCCCAGGCATCTGCAGGCACTCCAAATAGACAAAGCTCACAAAAGGGCAAGGTGTAATTTATCGTAGTGGGGTCCTTCTAAGGTCAGTTGTGCGAGATGCCCATTTGTGACAGTTTTTGGAACTGCGCGCAAACGTTTTGCTTCTTTTTCATGTATGCTTCAAAGCTAGGGGTTTATGACAGGCAGTGGTTTATGACAGACCACAGAAGATACCACTAAACCTTCCACACAGATCATGCGCTCCCCACTTCCAGGGACACGAGTACACCGGCCACAATACCGCTACATCTCCTCATTCTGCAGTTGCGAAAGTGACGTACATGATAGCTTGACAAGCGAGTTTCACGGATCCCAGAAACACTGCCTGGGATCAGCAGTTACAAAGTGCATGGAAGAAATACGCACAACTACATTTCCATTCTCCCATTGATCTCAAGATAAGGGATGTCAGTGCAGGGTTAATCACGTCATGGTTACAACGTAAAGGCTTTGGACCTCGGTAGAAGCACAGAGCATTGCATTCTGCGCTGGAAACGAACAAAAAGAAATACGTTCTGCGAAAGCCGTCCCCCTCGCCAGCAGCATTCGAGCCAGCGTAATAAACATGTCACTCTCTCCCGAATTAGATGTATGTTACGATACCAATATCTGCGCGTTCATGTGCCAGGTGTTTCACGGATGAGGATCACTAAGTTGTAAATTTATGCATTTTGAAGTAAAGAGAAGCTTTTTGGGGCTTAGTAATACTGTCAAGTCAAGTTTATTTCAGCTTTTGTCTTACAAAAACTGTGGGTGACGAAAAAAAAGCGGTTTGCAATGACCGCTTGACAAGCTTCGTCACTCGTAGAAGTTGGCAACATTAGCAGACAGTTACACATGAGAGTCATTATACATTGTTAGACATTGTTAGAGAAAGAAGAAAAAAAAAGAGAAATGACAGGTAAGAACATTCAACAGAGTAGCAAAATACAACCTAGTCAATGAACAGTTCCCTAAGTGCAGAAGAAGTCATTTTTGTTAAATTGCTATAGAGAGGGGTGTTCAAACATTTCGGAAGAATATATTTTAACATCGCACAACCGTAGTTCGTTCTGCATCTGGGTATTGCAAACATTCCATGGTGTCTAGTTTCATAGGGTGTGGCATATGGTACAAGAGGAACAATGCGGCTCAAAAAAGGGTCATTTCGTGCCGTGATTTTTTTATAAAAGCAGGCAAACCTGTAGTCAAAAAGCTTATTAACCGGAATAATTTTATATCTTTGTCTTATGGGGCGAGTCGGGGCGTCAAAGGAAGCATTTGTAATGATCCGTAGCATTTTTTTCTGTAGTGTAAAAAGTTTTTGTATATTTGACACAGTAGTATTTCCCCATACCAAGTAGCAATTACCTATATATGACAAGGAGAAAGCGTAATAAAGCTCGAGCTTCGTTTTCACGGGCAAAATATGTTTATTACGAGCGATGATACCTATGAATTCAGACAGGGTGATGCATATCTTGCTAATGTCAGTATTCCATGACATTGTGGGAGTAAAATCTATGCCAAGGGAGGTGAATGCCTCGACGTATTGTAGTTCTGTGCCGCTGAGAAGGATTGGTGGAGGATTCGCGCCTACCTTGCCCTTGGAATGAAATATTATTGCCTTTGTTTTCTCTCGGTTTACTGATAATGAATTCAATGAAGACCATTCCCTCAAGTTATCCAGTGCTGTGTTCGCGGTGTCTGTCAGTTGTTTCATATCTGAGGAGGAGCAGAATAAACTGGTGTCGTCAGCATAAATAATATATTTTATCTCTTTGCTTATGTTTATTATGTAGTTTACATATATATTAAAAAGTATAGGACCTAGAAGACTTCCCTGGAGCACACCGTTTGAAATTTGTAGAACTTCAGAATGGCAATTATTGATGGAAACATATTGTGATCGCGAGCAGATGTATGATTTGAAAAGATTAAGTGCATGACCGCGTATTCCGTAATGTTCAAGCTTTACAAACAGAGTATAATAATTAAGCGTATCAAATGCCTTACGAAAGTCTACAAAAATTCCTAATGTAAGCTTCTGGGATTCAATATTGCTTAATATATACTCCTTTTGATCCAGTAATGCCTGTTCTGTTGATCTATGCTTGGTGAACCCGTACTGGCAGTCATTAATAACAGAGTGTTTTTGTAGGAAATTATGAACACGGAAATGAATCACACTTTCAAGCCCCTTAGAGAACAAGGGCAAAACGGATATTGGCCTATAATTACTTACGTTATTTCTGTCACCGTTTTTTAAAAATTACGACCACCCTGGTAAGTTTCATGGCAGCAGGAAAACTGCCGGTGAACGTGCTGGTGAACGTCAAAAAACAGGCGAATCATTTCAACAAGCAAAGTAATTAACTAATATTAGTAATTTTGAACTGTTACCGATAGGCACCTGACTCAATTGGAGCTTTGTAGATGGCCGTATTGTAATAGCGATATCATTTTTTTAGAATTTCGAAAACGCGATTTCTGTCGCCGCTGTGGCTCGACAAAATACGGCTACATCGTGCCAAAATACCTGCGCTTTCGAAAGGCATGCAGATCAAAGTAACCCTTCCAGTGCACGTAACTAGTCGAAATAGCCAAGCTTTGTCGAGTCATAGCGCTCAAGTTACTCGGGGTGTCCAAATTATAAAATCCGCCATGGTTATCATGAATGGCCCGCTACAACGTCTAATTTCCACCGGGTGCCTATCTGTAATAGTTGAAGAAAGGTATTTGAATTTATATAATGCCTCTACTACTTAAGTGATTAGAGTGTGTCTTGACGACCGCCATCACTGGTATTAGTATGCCACAAAAAGCTTCTTTAGCTCGAAACGCCTTTAGCTCAAAACGCAGAACATTGCATTGCTTACAAAGCAGCAGAGTGTGAACTTAAAAACGTCACCTAGCTGCTGGAAGGAACGTTTGTACCATTTCCGTCACCCTTGATACGCGGAAAAGCTTCCTAGGCTATTAAAGCCTTTATTATTGTGTGCAAATTGGGTATAATAAATCCGTAAATCGCCGTAGCATACCAGAAATTAGACGTTGAGCAAAGGTCTCTCTAAACGGCAGAGGACGTCAAAGGGCATCACCGCGACAAGTAAACAGTTGACAATGCTTATGCACCCTACCATGCACCTCCTAGCTCCCTTCCTAATGTAGCCATAATATTTATCACTGACAGTTTCTACCCGCCGAAAAACACCACCTCGCATCTGTGAGCACCCAGCGCTTTCAGTCACTAGCGCCGGTTAGCATTCTCCGAAAATTGGCAAATATCGTTACTTTGTCGTATTCAATGAGGCGCTCGCTTCATTACCGTACTGCTTTTACGCGTAAATGTTAGTGTTATGGTTTCAGCGTGAGAACGCTGGCCGCGTCTACCCATAAAATCCACCAGAACACAAGGCATTAAAGGCCGCCACGGTAGCTTAGCACCAATGGTGTTCGGCAGCTTTGTATAAAGATGACGTATGCAATTCCAGGCCGCAGCGGCGACATTTCGAATGAGGCAAAATGCAAAAATGTTCGTATGCTATGCGATTTCAGCGTACGTTAAAAGAACCCCTTGTGGTCTAAATTAATTCACAGCCGTCCACAACCGCGTCTTTCATAACTCATACGCAGATTTGGGACATTAAGCCTTACATTGCGTAAATTTCTCACATGTGCCGAGTACTCTAGGAAGAAATTAAATCTAGTCTGTTCTCTAATCTACTGTTCTGCTTGAGTGACACTAGGTTGCTCGTCCCTAATGTTGTCGATCTCGATGTCAGTGCGTACGTGCTGCGTTAAGCATCATCAGGGGACATTAGTGGCAAGAGGCGACCGGTGGACTAAAGCTACAAAAACTCACAGGTGGCCAGTTTTATGGTGACATTTTCAGTGTTAGCTGCATCGCGGCTTCGGGAGCGTGACTTGAGGTTTCCATGAATTTGTCGCATACGCTTCAGGCGACAGGTTCAATGGTGTCGGGCTTCATTTTCAGTCATTTTTATATGCTCTGCGACATCAGCTTCCCGAAAGAAGTGTAACTATGTTAAACGACTCTAAGGAATTTGCGGAGGAAAGCGAGGGAGCTGTTTGGTTAGTAGCATGGCGGGTATTGGGCTAGTTGGTTGCTATTCATAATGCGGACAAGATTCGCAGCATGAAAAAAACGCACACAGAAGACAAAGGAGCGAAAAAGAGCAGCACAGTCCTGTCTTGTTTGTTACTTGTCTTCTGTGTGTCTTTTATTTACGCTGCGAATCTTGTCTGTTTGGTTAGGGAGTGAAGAAAATCTTTTGATCAAGAGACTTGGAATATAGACCCATCGCCATAGCTATAACTGGCACTGCCTCAAATGGAGAGAAAGTGATAAGGCACAATATAGAGTTAATAAGCGGTGCTCGTCAGCACTGGAACCTAGGAAAGCGCATTGCGACAAGAGATTTTTCTTGCAGGCCCTGCCCATGGAGAATCTTCAGGCATTCATGGCGGCTGGCTTCCAAACGGTCAAGCTGGTGAGGACATTCGGGGCAGAAAAGACGCTGACATGGAAGGAGCCGTAAGTGCCCCAGTGTGTCTGCTTGTAACACATTCAAGCTAGCGCCACAGAGGGGGGTCGATTACTAATGCGAAAGCATTTCTAGACTATGTCGGCGGGGTCGTGTCACCAGAGCGTGTCACCAAATCGTGTCCGCAGCGATTTTGATGTTCTCAGAAGAGGTAGCATCAAACGAATGGTTGTGATCGATAGAGGACGATGGAAGGATGATGCGCCAAAAATTGGACGTCAATAGGATGAGTAGTTAATTAGAGCCAATAATTCCGAAAAACGTCGAAATAGCGCGGACGTCGATATAGTGACTGGATGCGAACAGCCGTGGATGGCAAAATAGTGGAAAAATAGGCAAAGAAGTTAAAATAAAGTTCGAAATGAATTGAAATGTGTTTTATGAGTAATAATTAACCGAAAAAAGTTTGATTGACTTAGACTAATTATGTAATTAATTAGAAGTAAACATCAAGGTACTAAAAGAGGGGGCCGCCGCGGTGGCTTAGTGGTTATGGCGCTCGGCTGCTGACCCGAAAGACGCGGGTTCGATCCCGGCCGCTGCGGTCGAATTTCGATGGAGGCGAAATTCTAGAGGCCCGTGTATTGTGCGATTTCAGTGCACGTTAAAGAACCCCAGGTGGTCGAAACTTCCGGAGCCCTCCACTACGGCGTCCCTCATAGCCAGGGTTGCTTTGGGACGTTATACCCCAATAAACTAAACTAAAAGAGGGGCAAAGAGAGGCGACGAGTGTCGAGGAGGCGTGAATGCTTTCGCATTGCTCCATTGCATGTAGCCGCAGTGATCTCTAACGTTTTTGCTCTTGCGCAAATCGGCACCACTATTTGCAACCGATTAGTGTGTTCAAGCAATGTTAGCGTTGCGCTTGTCTCATTTTCCACGCTATGTTTTCCGTGTAACACCGATATCAGAAGTTTAGTCAGCTGAAACTTTCTCCAAAGAGCGGCACTCCACCTGAGCGGCAAATAGAAGTCTCTGCGCACTCGCCGGAGAGGTAGGCAGAAAAGTTTATAGGGAGCACGTCCTGGAAGTTAACGTTACTTTTAAAGTGTGACACAAAACAGGGCTTCATTTCACACACAGAAAACGTGCGAGAAACGTGGCTGGATAGCAGTCCTACAACCTGCACTTGTACGCGGCATCAGACCTCTGATAACTTATAACGTGCGTCTCTCGCAGTGTTTAGTGGAAAATTCCGCTGTCTCTACTGCCCGAGCTTTGTGTGACCGAATGAAAGAAAGCCGGGTATCTTAACATATGTACTTAAAATAAGGGCGATTCAGGGAACTTCTCCGCATAACTGGAGCACAGCTGCCTTTTATTTGTGGCGCTTGCGTGAAAATGGTTATATCCTCAATCATCATCAGCCTAACAACGTCCATTACAAGAGAAATTGCTCTCTCATATCCCTTCAATTAATCTTATCTTACCCCATAGTCTATATACTTAGCCTTCAAAAATTGCGAGAAACCATTCGACTCGGCCTAAACCTCAGTAGTGATGGAGGCATTACAGAACCAGGTTGTAGGAGGCATTGGTTATAAAACCCGCTTAATATTAGCACCTGCGCCGATGCCATAGACATCAACAGCGAAAGTGAAAAAATCTCAATAACGAAAGGTGTCAGCAGGGAGACTCCATCGCTCTAGTTCTACTCAGTGCATGGTTAGGAGAGGTATTCAGAGATCTGTGTAGTGAAGAGCAGGCGATGAAAGTTAAGGGAGAATACCTTAGCAATATGCTGTTCGCTGCTGACACTGCGCCGCAGAGTAACCCAGGGCATGATTTGTAAAGCACAACAGAGGACTTAGGCAAAGCAGAACGATCATTGAGTGTTAAACTTAATCAGCAGAAAACTAAAGCATTTTATATAGTCTCAAAAGTAAACTGCAGATTATCATAGGTACACAATCATTAGAGGCGATGCAGTGCCAAAGGAAGGATCACGAGGTTGAATTAACTTGGAGAACACCTCACCGGCTAACCTAAGTAGATGTGTTTCCTTGCCACTTCCAATGCTTCGAGGCCGGTCGTAAGCTGTTTTGTTCCTTACCAGACTTTCAAACATTACTTTAAATATATTCATATTAATTTTTATGCCCCCCTTTCTGCCTTTTACTACTTAAATCTACAATCATACTTCCCAATTGGGCTCCTGAATTACTTAGTAAAGTAATGTCATCATGAAATCAGAGATTGCTGAGGTGTTCTCCACTGTCTTTTACCCCGAACTTTTTCCTACCATGTTCTCTTAAATACCACACCGGAAGCACGCAGTGAATTGTAATGGACAGTTGTATCTCCTATTATGACATGTGCCCCTGTTATTATCTTAGTACCTTCCTGTGAAGGACTGTAGTCACTGTGAAACCTCAATAAATATTTCCAGTGCCTTTAGATATGCCTCTCGTACGCTCATTTGCACCCGTATTATACCTTTTCTTTGACCCCTAATTATTTTAAGTAAAAAAAAAGTTCTATATTTTTCATATCCTTTGTTGCGAATCAAGTAAAAGTTTTAACAGAAAGATATTTCTGAATTTTTATTCCTTTTATGATATGTACGGATATTAGATATTAGGCGAAAGCATAGAGCCCTCACCGGAGTAATAACTCAACGCCGTTCAGCGTCGTTAGGAAAAATCTCTAATTTCTGGCGGGCAGTGACGTCATGAGAGTTCACAAATAGCATTGGATCCACGCTGTGACGCCATCAGTGACGTCACCCCAGCAGAGAAATCTCATTGACTGGAGGGACGTAACATCATAAACACATCAGTGACGTTATCAGTCCGAAAGTGACGCCATCATACTGGAGAATGCACATTGGCCACAGGGAAGTGAGGTCACCGGACCAAGATCGTCTGTATGAAGCCTCCACCGGTAAGTCATAGCGGGTGGTGCACAGGAAGAACTGGGGAACAGGTTGCTCAGGAAGAGCAACCTGGGTCTCGCAAGGCCCCCCCAGTACCTTCCAGCAAAGGCTTAAACAGCTTCTAATGTTTTCCTATTGTCGACACATAAAGAAACTAAGTGTCCTTGTGTTTATTTTAGCCCTCTGTTGCGCACATGATAGCCTCGCCCGCTCAGGTTTCATAAGACGTAACCTCCAGAATGTATAAAGCAATTCGGCTTGTGCAACCCCACGATTTGCTAAGAAAAGTCCCAAGAGGTATATATTTAGAATTGCAGTGCGATTTGGGTATTCTGTTTAACACGCTCTGCCGAGCTGAATTTATTTATGACCTTCATGGCGTATTTTAAATAGGTATGCACAAGTGGTGCGGCATAGGGAATCAGCTTGGAGCACCGACCAGGCTATTGAGTGCGCACACGGAGGCTGCAAATCATTCCAACTTTCTATAATAACGCCGCTATGTGTAAAATTTTTCGCGAGGGGGTGGTCTGCAGACCGTCCTCTGCCTTTTGACTTTGAACACTTAATTAAATAGTTCTCTTTTGAATAGAGTTTCATGACCCAATGATATTTTGGGGACTCTAACTTGTCTTCCTTGTTACAGGAAAGAAACCCCAGTGCTAGTCGCCACTAACGCCGTCAGCAGCGCTCTGAAGCTCAAGACACCTGACGGCTTCATTGTGACCTGGCTGGACGTTTCTAATCGTAATAATCACAATCGTTCTTCTAATGCTGGCAACACTTACAGGGGCTACGATGACTTCATTCTCTTAATATAAAGCAGGTAGCTGCGCCTGCTGTCGGTAACGCAGTTGTCACAGATAAGGAAGCCGGCGGAACTGCAGCTGATGGCATATGCACTGTGATTTCCTAAAAACGCTTCGTGAAATTATGCTGTGCGCTCAATGCTGCCTGCGTGGATACTGTTTTTTCTCTAATAACGGGACTTGAGAAAGATACTGCTCCTTTGCCACAACCGACACACTGCAGTAAATGACTCGAAGGCGTGACGGAAATAGTTCTTCGGGCGTAAAATGTCGTGAAACTGTTAGCGCTTTACAGCATACCCTGCAGCAGGTTTCCTCGTGTGTTGAGGGAGTTTTGGAGCTTGCAAAGGAATTCCTGCCTATCCTGCCTATCCAGGCCGATCCGTAGTAGTAGCAGTGAAAGTTTCCGCCGATGTCCAAGGTATTGGCTGGTTCACTTGATGGGACTCATTGCATCAGTTAAACGCCAAAACAGACGTTCGCGGCATGGATTTTCGTCAATCTGCCATGTACTATCGACTAGACTAGTCGGCGATCGACCCATGAACTAATGCTGGCCCGACTTGCAGGACCTACATGGGCCCTGCGCTGGCTGCTTACATCGGTCCAAAAATACAAAAATGAGGGCTCATTGGGATGAAAGCATTGGGACAGCACGTACCAAGGAACCTAAGGAAATCTACCACAAGGCACGAAATAACACAATTATGCCTGCCATGTTAGCAGTGAAGCTGATGGATAACGGCAGTGATGCGATCACTGATTATGGCGTTCAAACGCTCATTTACCACCATGGAGCTTAACCTGTAGGCAGTTTTGCTGGCGATATCTCTCTCGGTCACAACTTGTGAAATGGCGTCCCCAGAATCGCCAATATGTGCACTCGTTTGAAGGAATGCCGGTTACGGTGGTTCTGTCCTAAAAGAACAAAGCAGCTGTCGCGATCTAACGGACGAGGAAAAACGTTTCCAAAAGAGAACATCACCTCTTGCTAGCCAGGAAGCTCGGCAAAATTCTCAGCGTTGACATGTGCTAAGATGTGCACTAGTACTGGTGCACAAGACAAAGCTACGATGAACAGACGACTCGCTGGCAAGGTTCATGAACACTGCACTAATGTGCCCGTGGACCACCTAGTGTATCTGAAAGACGACACACTACCGACAGATTAGAGGATGCCTGAGATCCTAATCTTCCAAAGTTGGATTCACACGCCTAGTTTCCTCATAATGAGGTAGGCATTGTCGTCACTGTACAGCCGATATGATCTCCGCACCTCGTTCCGTCTCCCGCATGGAAAACGAAAGAGAAAAGATGAGGAACGAGATAGAAAGGGGAAGGCAGAGATTATTTATATTGTAAGCATTGTGCGTGACCATCACTATCTCCAACCGTCGTCTTCATCGCGAACGCCGTTGCCGCGGGTGGCAATAAAGCCTACTCCTGGCATTCGCAATTTCACACGTGGTAGAGGATGCTGGATTAGTACCTCATTTATTAGTACCTCGCAGGCCATGCGGAGAAATGGCTAATGGGGGCGTCACAGATAGGACGTGCGGGATTGTATGAAAAGGCTAAGAACACAAGCGGCGCTGTGCAAGACAAACACATCATATACGAAGAGTGCACAATCGGCGACCAAATCGTCACCGGCGACTTTAGATAGTTCAGAAGAATCGACTGCTGGGCGAGTTGGTGCATGACCCGAAGATCCTTCATTGTTCGTCCTGTCCACTCCTGCGCATTGTATCTTCAAGACTTTAGATAGTGCGCTTTCAAGCACCATTTTTTCAAATCGATGAAAAGACAAGTATTTCCACTCTCAATATAGCCAAATGATTGGTTTTTCATTGAAATGCAACCATTGTTATTTTTTTACACGCATAGTATATTTCTTCTAAACCGTCAAATTGGGAAGAAACCGCAAGAACAAAATGCCAGGATTAGTGAAATTGACGTCTGAGGAATTGTGGATTCTTTTCTTCTTGAAGGAGCACTTGATGCCAGATGGTAAAAAAAAATTGACATTAGTGCTAGTGCCAAGCATGTTTCAGCAAAAATAGTGGACAGCCTGCCACCATACTAACTGTTTCGCGCAAATATATTTGCTGCGTTTCCTAGTTGGCCTAAAAAAGTACCTAATTACGATATAAAGGATGCTAAATTTGTCTGAAACAAAGTTCGTTATATACACACTTGTTTCATAGCCACCTTCGAGGGTTAAACGTGCGGGAATGAGATGAAACCAGCTGCGAGTGATCGAGCCTCTTGTTGGGAACGTTGTACATGTGCGGGAGGCTGGAGCTAGAAATGTGCGATAGGTAGATTAGATCACGAAATCTCTCAGGGGACAGCTCGCAAGCGCGCTGCGCTATATAATACTAATGTGTGTGCCATCACAATTATCATACCTAAAGGCACACGTCGTAACCCTTCCAAAACACGCACAATCGATGCACCGTCATGCATGGCGGCATCATTCTTCTAGTTGTTTGGCGAGGAAGGTGGCGCTTTCACTCAATGTACCCGAAGCGTCTCTCAGTTCGCAACGAAAGTTTCTACACCGAGCCCTTCCAGTCCGGAGCTCCACGTCAGCCATATCCACAGCTACGATGCATCCCGGGTGCTTCTCATGTGTGTCCTCTTTGTCCTCTTTACGGCTGAGAACGGCGGGAGTGCTGACAAGGGTGCACTGGCTCATGTGCTGGCTAAGCGTTGATGTCTGCGCTGGTGTTGCTTCAACACCACGCGGCAACGCTGAGCTAACCTTGCGTGCTCGTGGATGCTTCATTGCGGCTGGAAGCGGAGGGAAGGTCGTCTGGGGCACTCACAATGACCTCCATTAATACACGTTACATGCTTCTCCTGAGTGTAGCCATGGCAGAGAGCTTACTTAGAAGTCACAGTGGGGCACCTAAGTGATATGTAATATGAGACCGAAGGCAACGCATTGGGAATCAGGCACAGATTTGGTGAGTTGGGATACAATATTGTGCGAAAGTTATGCACCTGGAATCTGTTGTGCATGCCGTCGTCGCACACATCGATTCGGTGCCGAGACGACGGCTGTTGCGACGCCATCTTTTTAGGACCCTCTCTCGGCCTCAACAACAAAGGCGGTCGCCGACGAAATTTCATGCAATGGGGCTAGTAAATCTTTCGCCTTAAAAAACAGGTTTCAACTTCTGAGTCACTCCATAAAACAACTGCTCATTACAGATATTAAAGCAATCTGCACTTCCAAATCAAATTGTTTTTATATGTCGAAAGCACAGCGGCACGAATACGTACCATGTTTGAGTTCTCCATACTGACTCAGTGGTAGAAATGTCTAGCACTTTTTTCTACAAAGCCTATGGTCGAAACTGCTTTTAAAATAGCTATGCCATTCACTGTCTTCAGTCATTCTCAGTGGCATTTTTTTTTTCATTTGTCTGCGTTTGAGGCGGAAAAAAGCGCTGTGCCTTACTAAGTGTTAAGTGGCGGGAATTCGAGCAATGACGCGATCACATTTGAATACTAGTTGGTACGTCGCCAGGAGTGGCGTTGCATGCAACTTTTAAGGAGTTGAAACTCAAGCTGACAGCTCCGATTCACGTGCAGCTCAAATCCAGCTTGCGCTCGCCGACACTGAAAGCCTGTTCGTGAATCCGGGCGTCATGGGCTGCTACGGGGTCGAGTTGGACAACAAAGCCTGGGCGCTTGTGGGCCACAAGATGGAAACGGTAAGTGCACTGAAGGGTCTCTGTGGCGGGGGAAAGTCGATCAAAGCTTGTATTTGTATTGATGTACCGTAAACATATAAATTCACAACAGACAGCGCATAACAGGAAACAGTTGAGTAGATGATGCGCTCAAATGATACAATACACAAGCAGCCACCGGCGATTTGTTCTGGAGAGGCAAGAACGTAGTGGGCAGCGCCGTCTACTGGGATTTTAGAATATATATAGCACTATAAATGCTAAAACGCCTGCTGTTCCTTTTGTCATTCGTTAAAAATAAATGCCCTGTAGTTCTCGTAATACCCTTGGGAATAAGCGGTCTGTCTTCAAAGCTATTACCTATACCTATACAATCACACAAGCGGCTAGCAATTAGGTCTTGAGGAGCAAGAACTTAATGGATAGCCTAGTCAGTTCAGATTATCGAAAAGAACTATGAGATAATAAATGTTAAAAAACTTGCTGTTCCTTAAGCCATTAGTTAAAAAAGTGCACTGTGCTATCGATCTGCTACCTTGCATGTCTTCTGCATGTCTTTGAAGCAAGCCTATTTTCCAAGGGATCTCGAAAAAAGGAGCACAAATAAATGGCTGATATGCAAAATAAAAAGATATGTTATTGGTATTTGTTTCTCAGTCGGCTCCAGTTTAATTATTTGCTAATATTTTACATGGATGATCGAAATGCATGGATCAGGGACTAAAAGTTGAGCACAAAATACTGAGAAACGCAGAGCAGCAAGGATACTGCCAAGATGCTTTCTTGGGTTAGTCTTTTCGTGTTCTCTGTTGAAAGCCACCAGCACACAGTGTTGTCTCTTCCCTTGTCACGCGAGGAGCGACCATACTGCCCTCGAATGCTTGTAGCCCAGTTCACTCTTTTCTTGAGTGCTCAAGGTTGACATAGGCGTCATAAAGGCCTTCACTATACCTGGCGACAGCTTTTTTGGTATTTAGAGGAAAGCTATGGGGGTGGAGCATCCACAACAATGTCATTCCACCAAATAGTTTGGCCGCACAAAGGTCTGACTGGCCTCATGACGTGGTGTCATGGAGGAAAAATTCTCCCTCCATGCTTGCTGCTCTCTCTGCGGTATATTCCGTTAGTGGAGAATCTGGCGCCGCCTATTGAAGTTTCTTATATATAGATGTTTCTAGCAATTTTTTTTGTAATCGAGAAAATTGTTCGTTCCTTGACTTTCGACGTTGAAACTGGCATTTGCATTATAAATGTGCCCACAAAAACGTATACTCAAAATATACTATGTCTTAGGGGGAACTAAAAAGTTCAATTGTGTGTAGGAAGACAGGCCGTGTTTCGGCTCCGTAGGTTGCGCAGCACTGCTAGAAAATGATGCCATGGAATGCAGAGAGTTTGTCGTCATCTCCGAATTTAGCACGGCTGAGAGCGACAGCCATTCTTAACCCCGCCACAGTTCAGTCGACTTCCTGCACTCGCCGCTGCCTACGTGTGCGTTTGCGGGCTTCAGATCTTCTAATGGGCAACTTTATTTCGGCAACAGTAATGAGGATTAGGTGAGGTGGTTATCGTTCAATATTGTTTCAGCGCAATGACCACCCTACAACGCCCGTCTAGTCTTTCCGGCACTCTTCTTTGTCCGTCGTTCCGCAATAATGATTTCTGAACCATCCTGATCTTCTATTGTTTTCCGTTGTGCCTACTGGCACAACCAAGAGACCGTAGCACAAAAGTCAAATTCGTAACCAAACCCTCGCAGCACCATAAATGAAACTATTAAACATTAAAATATCGCATAATAAATGACGAAATAAATATGCCAAGCAGTGAACAACACATGACTTTCTTTCGTGCTGATTTATAGACCTAGATGATACAATGAATGATTACTGGGGAAGCAGTATACTAAGTGACGGGAGTGGAGAAGCCTTCATATCATAACTTTAGAATATAGTAGACGTACTGAACTGAATTGTTAACAAAATTTGCCTAATTATTCGTTTAAAAATGTTATGTGGCAGCTGAGAGTATACAAAAGGTTAAGTTGTCATCGCTCGAGAACAACACATGTGCCAACACATGTGCATGCATGGTGTTTCCAAGAATTGTCCAAGATGCCCTCATGGCATCTCATAACACGACACTTGTAATAAGTAACGTCTTGCAAGGCGCTGCGTCGCGAAGAGCTAGCGGTAGAATCCAGGTACAGACCACCACCAGCGGTCAGTCCAGAGCACGCACGGGGGTCGCAGCGTTCAGCGCTTCTCTTTGTCTTCTTTAAGCGCCAGCCGCTGAAGATTACGGAGTCGAACGCCAGTCTTACAACTTCCCCCGGGCGAAAAGGCGCCATCTTGGTGGTCTAGGGCGATATGACGACGGCGGTGTCTTAGTACGGTCTGAGGCGAGATCGAGCAAGGCAACACTACCAGGCGATTGGCCACAGAGTTAAGTGGTAGGGCAGGAGAACGCGTTGGACATATAAATACCGCTTGAGCCACAAAGAATTCTCAACACGGCATGAGGTAGCAAAACCGATTTCTCGTCAGTGTATCGTAAAGAGGGTGCATAAACTACAGTTGCGTAGGAGACGGCACCACAAGAAAGAGGCAACAGCACTGAAGAGAAAGGCGGAACTTCCGTGTCCTCTGAGACGATCACAGTAGCGGCAGCAGCACCGGGTACGTCCAAGGAAGAGTCACTGAAGAGCGCAGTCAATAATGGCGTGATGTGTGAAGAGGAAGTCCCAACCAAGGATGACGTTGTGAGATGAGCGGGCAAGGTCGATGAACACTATTGTGTAAGGAACATTCTCGATAAGCAGGCGGGGGGGTGCAGGCGGCTAATGGTCGAATTTCCTGAGCGCTGGCGGTAAGGGGAGAAATGGCAGGAAGCAAGCGTCGTCGTCACTTTCTTCAGTCTGCGACAGAGGGTGTGACTGAGAACGGAAAGGGCTGCGCCAGTGTGAACAAATGCTTCGAAGGCGACTACCTCAACGAACACGGTAATAATATTGGCAGGTACTGAAACAGGTTTTGAGCGAGTCGCTGGTGACCCAGTTCTTGCCTCCGGAACTGCGGCCGTTAGTTTTCCTCGTGTACGGCGGGTTGGCTGCGAAGCATCGGAGAACGGGAACGCCGCCAGGAGACGGCGAGCGGTGGGACTGGAGATGGTAACTAGGAGAAGGAGGATCTGGAGGCGGCTCGTGTGACGCAGGCGAAGACCACGGCGGAAGGTCGTACGTCGGCTCACGCCTATAATCGTAGGGACAGTTGTCACGTCTGCGACACAAACGAGCCACGTGGGCAGCGACGCCACAGGTGTAGCAAATAGGGCGGTTGTCTTGTGTGCGCCAGGGGATGAGTGGCTGTGGCCGGGGGCGGGCAACCGGACGGTAAGGTGGGGTTGCATGTCGCTGGGGTTCTAACTGTCGGGTTGGTGGCCTGTAGACAGGGGCAGCAGGGGAGGGCCGCGACCGCACCACGGCATCGGCGTACATCAGAGCAACCGCGATCAAGGGTGGCTGAGGAGGAGGTGGCAGGAATTCAGCGACCTGCTCCTCGATGACACGCTTGAGGTTGGGAGTGAGCGACGGCGCAGGCGTAGGCGGGCACGTAGACAAGCATAGCTGGCGTGCGACTTCCTCGCCACAGAAATACTGGTGGATGCGCTGGAGGAGTGACTGTTGGTCCAGAGCACCGTCCCCGGGGAGAGCCAAGCTGGCAAGTGTGGCCCAGCTTGAGATGCCAGCTTCGTGGTTTAGAAACCAGAGATTGGCAACGTCGCTCAAATAAAAGATAACATTGGTGAGCTTGACGCTGTCCCAATTTTGTATGCACTTACGCGTTCATAGGAGGCCAACCAATCCTCCACATCCGTGTCATCTATGCCGCTGAAGATGGCCGGGTCACGCAGCCGCGCGGCGCTGGAACAGAAGACAGCCGACGGAAGTCGTGATGCAGTTTGGGTGATGGTCTCAGCATCGCAGAGGCGGTAGGCAATGCGCTTGTGCGAAGCTCCAGGGGATCGTTGGCACCTCCACCACTTGTAATAAGTAACGTCTTGCAAGGCGCTGCGTCGCGAACAGCTAGCGGTACAGTCCAGGTACAGACCACTGGCCGTGGTCAGTCCAGAGCACGCACAAGGCTTGGAGTGTTCAGCGCTTGTCGTTGTCTTCTTTAAGCACCAGCCGCTGAAGATTCCGGAGCCGAACGCCAGTCTTATGGTGAATTCCAATCGCAGTCCCGGAGCGGTCTGTGCGCTCTGTGACAGAGCGCCTGAATCCGGCGCAGAGCGCGCGACCTGAAATTGCGATTGGAGTACATTTGCTATGGCCAGAGCATGCAGGCCAGAGCATGTAGGGCGCCGCTATCGCCGCTGAAAAAGAACGTCACGCAAACTTCCGGTCGGATCCGCCGATTTCGGCGGAGCAGTCCCGACTGCTCCACGGAGCAATCTCGGCTCGGCAACCGCTTCCTGTCTACGATTGGAAGACGCGATCCGTGCCTCAGATCTGCGTTTGGAATACAGTTGCTCCGAAAAGAGCAGGAAACGTTGCTTCAGAAGTGCTCCAACTCTGCGATTGGAAGTCACCATTACACACTTATCATGCAAACGAGGACTGCGGTGTCGCTGGTTTATATCCAACGTGTTTCACTTGCTGCCAGCTAAGGCTAGCCACCGTTGCTCCACTGCCAGCTCGTTTATTCCGCGGTCAGGGCAGCGTTATTTACTTTTAACAGAGGTGGTATATTACAGAGGAGTGAACTGGCTAGCTGATAGTCTGATATCATATTCATTGAATTTAACGCAAAGGAAAGCAAAACAGATATGAAGAACATGGGCTCTCATGTTTGTCTTTTTCTGTTATCCTGTCCTGGCTCTAAATGAGGTCAAAAATATATTCTGCAGGCCTGCATTGTTGCAGCACAATTACATAAAAATCCACGTTGCTAACCGATTACAGAGCAAAGTAGCTCGAGAAATGGACAGTGAGAGAAACGAGGTATATAGATGACTGCTGAAGCAAAAAGTAATTTTTTAAAGAAAACCACACCACTATCAATGCACATCGCTTACTGATCCCTCAGAAGTGGTCGCTTAGCACCCATTCTCGCCACAAATCGCCTCTTGTCAGCAGAACTTCTCTTATGAGCAAATAATAACCAATATAATATGAATCGCTCCAATGTCATTACTTCTCCCACGCTGTTTGGCACAAAAAGTCGCCGTTCTCTTAACAACAATAATGGCATTGAACTTGAGTGCTATTTTAAATGACACTTCTCACCGATCAGGGAGTGCACCAATCGCACACTCCATGTTGCGAAATAGAAAATGCTGTAGTTATTTCAAGAGCAACTTAATTGACCCTTGTGAATTAGACTAACTTGTTGTTGTAGTTCCTGAGCCTGTATATACGTACTTCTGTTTCTTTTTGTATGTGCTTCAGTTTATGACAGTAATGTTTCTAATTTTTTAGCCTTGTATCAAGGAAGGAGTATCTGAAAGAAATAAAAATGAATAACTTAATAAATTATTAACATACATTCTAGTAAAATTGACGTATCGATCATTAACAACGTGCTACATAGATTAAAGTTTAACAGTGCCGATTCAATGGAGTTATTGCAAATAATTGAGTTACTTGTCCCATCGTGTGCCGCCATTCTTTTTTCTGTGGTTCCGTGTCTGAAGTTCCTCAGTGTTGCTATCTATGCGTACTTTTTTTCTTTGTATAAGGTTTTCAGAAAGTCATCACGCAACTCGTAAGAGCAGAGACGCTAGGGAATGACCAAAGAACGAACAGCACTGACGGCGGCGGAGCAGTTCACGAGCAGCAGCAGACTGATTTAGAACCATAATACGGTATAGAGGTTCCACCCATCGCCAAACGGCAGGAAACATCCTCCTTAATCACGACCAAGGGCGAACCGAAAATTCCTGGTGGTTTTGCACTTCATTTTAAATGCTTTCAAATTGCCTTGTGTTGAAACAGAGGGCGTGGGGATCGCTTACTGTCTGCAACTCAGGCACGAATTGGGATGAATCGGAGTCGTTCTGAGACCATTCTATTGGGCAGTCTCTCCGACTTCAGACTTCTTCCACCTCTGACAACTTCTTCCACCTTTCACAGGCGATGGACGGGGGACTTCGCTCTTCAACTCAACGAAAAAAAGTCGCCATTGACCGCCTCCCCACAGTGCGACAACGTGACTAACAGCCATAACCATCTCCCTTCCTGCCCCTTCCCCACGCCTTTCGCATCACAGCTTTCATTCCTTTGGCCCCCTCCTCCGCTCAATACTTAAGGGACTATGCAATAAGTTAATTGAGGCTACATAAAGCGGACGAGAGATAGGCATTTCATAACTCGTCGCCCCAACGCAAGAATTTTTGAGCTATCATCAATAACACCGAAGATATAGACTATTAAAAATTGCGCTCCTCCGCTTCCCCCCTCAACTCGTACGCGCGGGGCACCAGAAAAAAATAAAGAAAACAGCTCTGGGACTGGGCCCCGCCCATCATTACGTCATCCGCTGACGTTCCTTTTGCAACTTCCGGTTGTCGCTCCTAGCACCCCAGCAGCAGCGTCTGCGGCGTGATTGCGGCGCGCGTCGGGTTTCTTAGCTTGTCGTCTGATGGACCCGGAGCTCGAGGTGCGACTGCTCGTTCTTACAGCCGCGATGGTCATCGAGCCCTATGCGTTCACGCCGTACCGGCTGAACGCCAGCGACGACAGTAGCGACTCGGCGAGCCACTGCGAGCGGCTCCGGAACTCGCGACAGAAGGAGGCGGCAGAGGAAAATAGAAACCATATGCGCGAAGGCAATGCCCTGACTCGCGCTTGCCCGAGATGGTCGCGCGGCGGCACGAGCAGACAATTTTCACGGCTACCGGAAGTGTGCCCGTGACGTCGTGGCTGCCGTGGCTGCAGCGAATGACAGCGTGTGGTGGCCTGGTGACGTCGTGGGTATAGTGACGTCCTTTTTCAAAATTTTAGTTTCAAAATCGGTCACTACGAGCACACCAATCGGCCCGCGAATTTTAAAAAACACGGTTTTTAAAAATTCATAATAAATTGCCGGCTCAGTTCCGAAGACTCATACTTGGTGTGCCTTTAGGGACGCTAGCTACTGCCCTCAGTCACCCCTGATGATGGAGCCGAGTCGGGTTCGAAACGTTGGGTCCAAATTAAAATTTTAGGTTGGAGATGTGCAGTTTATTATAAAATTTCATTGTGGCCTACGCAACCACGGGGCACTCCTTTTCCGAGGTAGACTAGTTTGTTTCGGCGCGAGAGAGGCCCCGACTCGCATACGCAATCACTGGTTCCACGCCATCTTGGTGTTGGACGAGGACAGCACCCAGGCCGATGTTGCCGGTGTCTTTATGGATCTCGGTGGCAGCGTCCTCATCAAAGTGAGCAAGAACAGGGTTTTGTGCACGCGCCGGCGTAGCTCTGGGAAAGCCTCCTGTGCTCGGTAGTCCAGGCGAACGGGGTATTGTCACGCATTAAACGGGTCAGAGGTTCGGCAATCTGAGAGAAATCGGCGATAAAGCAAGGGTAGAAGGCGCACAGACCATGGATGCGTTTTAGCGTTTCCTTTCTAGTAGGAACCCGAAATTCGGCTACGGCGGCAGTGTTGTCGGGTTCGGGTTGGGCGCCGTCTGCACTCGCAACGTGGCCGAGAAACTAGAGTTGTTCGTTGTCGAAGTGGCATTTTTCAGGCTTCTGCGTTAAATTGGCCGACGGAAGAGCATCTAATACATACGGAGACATTCGTCAAAGGTTTCAGAGTATACGGCCATGTCATCCAGGTAAACTCAACAGATTTGCCATTTGAGGTCAGCAAGGATAGTATCTATCATTCGCTGAAACATCGCCGCTGAACAGAGATCGAAGGGCCACGCCTTAAATTCATGTAGGCGATCGGGAGTGATGAAGGAAGTTTTTTCCCGGTCCCCTTCATCAACCTCAGTCTGCCAGTACCCACTCTTTAAATCAATCGAGGCCAAATACTTGGCGCGGCGAAGTCTGTCGGGCGTCTATGCGGGGCATTTGGTATACGTCCTATTTAGTTACGGTATTCAACTTCCTGTAATATACGAAAAGCGCAGTGTTCTATCCTTCTTAACCATAACGACTAGCAACGACCACGGACGCTGAGATGGTTGAATAATGTCGTTATTAAGCATTTCCTTCACTTGCGTTTGGATGGCCTCGCATTCTTTAGGTGAAATACGGTACGGTGTTGTATGGGGCGGGCATCGTCGCACATGATGATGCGGTGTTTCGTAATGGCCGTCTGTTGAACTTTCGAAGAAGACGCGAAGCAGGCCGTGTATTTGCGTAGCAAGGCACGTAGAGCGCGGTATTGAACCTGTGATAGCCCTGAGCTGATGTCACTGCGATCGAGAGACATGTTCTGAGGTCCCACGGCTTCGCACGTAAATCGTTCAAAAACATCCGCTAATGTGTGGGCGAACGCGATCGCTGTGCCGCGGAAGAGGTGCTGACTTTCGTTTGTAAAATTCGTAACCAGCAGTTGGGACCTACCATTAGTCAAATGGACGAGGCTTGGGGCCGAACAAATGCCGTGCGTCAGAAGCAGTGATAGATTGGCATCGGTGACTGCAGTCCCGTCCCGCAGCCCATCGCAGTCGACACTGACAAAAGAACTGAATCTTGGCAGGATCGAAACACTCTCGGTGGAGACTTGAAAGGCGGAGCTGCGTGGGCGAATGTCAGTAGTGTCTTTGGCGTTGTCTGTAGAAAAAGTAACTGTGGGCTGCTGGAGACCGATAATGGCCCCATTGTCACAGAGAAAGTCAACATCGAGGGTCAGGCCATGAGAACAATTGCGTAGAACCAGTCAGCTGACAATGAAAATAGTTACGGATCTGGGCCCGAGCAGTAATGGCCAAGCGGAATGACGATATGCCCGCCAGCCGTACTGATCTGTGTGCCAGAACATGGTGTCTTAAATTTTTTTACAAGGGCTGCCAATTGGCAGCTTAAAAGCGAAAAATCGGCTACGGTGTCCAGCAACGCGCTAATGCTGTCACCGTCGATGAGCAAAGGTGTGTCCAGTGAAAACCGGTCTTTATGTTCAGAAGCAGTGGTTGCCGATGTCATCAAATTTCTGTCAGCCGATGTCCGCGTAATGGTGGGCGGAGGGGGGGAGGGGAAGTACTTTAGCGCGTCTAGTTGCAGCTGCCCCGCCCCTGGAGGTCGCTGACTTTAGTTTTCCCGGCGAGGGCTCGGCGAGCGTCCTTGCGCCGGTCGTGAGAAGTGCTGGCTTGTCGGTGAAGGTGACGGTCGGCGAGGTGACAGTGATCTTGACTGCCGTCTTTCTGAGCACGCCAGACGCTGCAGGGTCACTCTTTAATCTCGCTGGGTACCTGACTAAATGAGGTCTGGGCGCGTCGGCGGGGAAACCCTGCAGGCCGAGCTCACGATATGTGCACTGGCGCAAGATATTACCGGGCTCTACACAGTGGAAGCACAAACGCCTTCGGTCGGGGCCTTGCGAAACGTCCACCTTACGCACAAGTGGTCGATCATTCGGCAAGCGCCACGCTGGCTGCACTGAAGGTAGCGGTATTTGGTGGCCTGGAACCAATGACGCACAAGCTGGGGCAGGGAGTCGCAGACGGTCAGCGTATGTCTGGCGATGAAAGTAATTCCGGAAGGGCAGATGTTTGTCCCCCAGTTACGGAGGTCCGATAACTTGCTACTCCTACTCGCGGATGATGCTAGCAAGACAGCTCTCTGTTGGTTGAAACGCACCGCAAAACTTCTGGAGCTCTTCACGTACAATGAAGCGGACCATGTCCCGGAGGAGGCCAGATTGGTTTCCAAATGCCGGGAAGGACTGTGTGGCGGAAGCAGACAGTCCTGGCCTGTTGTATAGGATGGAACGCTGCTGAAAAACCTGCTCCATCGTAATCGCCTCCGTCAAAAACTCGGCGACAGTACCGGGGGGGAAAGCAGCGCAAAGCTGTTCTTTAACTCCGGGCATTAAGTAGCGTAGCTTTTTGGCTTCCGACATAGCTGGGTCAACTCGCCGGAATAGTGCCGTCCTGTTTTCGACATACATGGTGACCGTCTAGGTGGGCATCTGGAACCAGGACTGCTGAGCCCGCTCAGCTCGTTCCCGACGATCCGCGCTGGTGGAAGTCTCAAGCAGTCGACGGCAGAACTTACGCCATGATGCCATATACGAGCACAGTCTTCCAGGCAGAAGAAGACGTTCCGCAGCTTCGCCGCGTCGTCCTCATGACTGAACGAGGCGACGCGTTCAAACTGTACGAGACCGTCTTCCACGTCCTCAATACCTATGCAGTTTACGACCGCGGGCTGTATATAGTGTGCTGTCGTATTAATTATCATGATTCACACAGCACACCCATCACAAGCCGCGAACACCTGGCGTCAAAAGTCTGCGGGGAATACATGTCATTTAAATCAGCCATTTCTGTCTAGCGTGACCGGATAGACGAAAGACGTGGGCTGTGCGGAGTCTTCGCACTGAAATGCTTACTGCAAAATTTAATTTCAAGGCACATCCAGTGGCTTACACAAAATTAACTTCTGTAGCAAAGCTACATTGGCCACGAGCTCGCAGTTCCGCCGTGCTCGCATTCCCATCGTGGTCGCACCGCACCACGTGACCAACCACATGAATGGTCACGTGACCAACCGAGTGACAAACTACGTGGCCAGCCACTGCGCCGCGCCGCCGTCTGCTGCTCCGCACCACGTGACCAACCACGTGGTAGGTGTTTGGATCCACTGAAACCCCCGCACACTCACTGAATAATAAACAAAAACTTTTTGTCAGGGCTAGGAATAGAACGAGGGCCTTTGATGTTTGGCGTAGAGACGCTACCACTCCGCCACGACGGCTCAAGGTTTAATCCTGAATAAAGGCGCATGTAGTGAATGCCCGCCTTTCATATATTAACTCTTCCGAACGAGATGTCGCCGCGCTTTCGCTATGTATATACTGGCATAACAGAGCTAGGCCATCATCAATTTTTTTGGCAGCTCGCGTGCTCCTTAAAGTTTTGACGCCGGGTGTACCGCTGTACAAGCGCCCGGTCAACGACTTGATAGCCTGTGTTTTTTTTTTTACTCACTTCAGGAGACGCCGAACGTACTCAACGCCCACTATCTTCTGAGTCAAGCTTCGAAGCAGTACGCCAATGTGTAAGTAGACAATTTTGCAAGATGGCGACCCTTTCGACACCGATTCAAGGAACTCTAGATTACACATTGGGCTGGTGACAGTGCAGTCAGTTCCAAAACAGCTACATTTCAATTCCATAAGAAAACCGCACGCTAGGAATATCCCACCAAAACACGGCAGTTGGCCGTATTCCGCCGCACATGTCCTGGAAATTAGCGTTGCTGGAGGCCCTAAGCCACTCTTGTTCTGCCTCATGCATCTAGAAGACTTGTGCATGTCGTGCAGTAAGGTGTTTTTTTTTCCTACAAGACAAAGTCTTGTCTTCACTATATATCTGTAAGCGCCAAGTTCCTTAGTGAAAGCCAAAAGCTCTTCAGCCCCAAGAAAATTACATTGGCAAGCGCTGTTCGGTTGTATCAGCCCTGTGAAGATCTGTGAAAGCTGGAGACGGGGAACAATATCCGAGGCGACGTCTTCATGACGCAAGGAATGCGAGCTAAGTGCATAGCTGCAAAATCTGCGAAAGCTAACATTATTTCATCCCATACAAAAATGCCCTATTTCCGGCTATAGGATTTTGACCCAAATAGATATAAACCTTTCCTATTTCTATCTATAGCTGTATATACAGGCTGATATATTTTTCTATAGAGAGCTTAAGACAGTTGTACGGTTCCAAAGATACAGCTTTAGTGGCATAGATTTTCAATAGCTGGCAATAAGCACCTCTGTGGGTGCTTATAGACGTTCATAAAACGCCATAGACGGACATAGCATTTTCCACAGACGCCCATAGGAAGTTTTTGTATGGGATAACTGCAGATTGGAGAACCTGCGTATCACTTTCACCTGTTCTCGTCTGTTGTGAAACCATTTCATAACAGAGCTGTCAAGTCCGTTGGCTGCTCATGCCAATTGAAGAGTTTTATACCTGAGAGTATGTAGACTTGCGCTCACACAAAACATCCGTCAGGCAGCCCGTTTTTGTATATCACCCTTCTCTGGCAGCAGCGGCAGCCGTGAAAATACACATAAAAAAGCATTCATACTTAGAAAGTAGGAACCAACCAGTAAACGCCGAAACGTCAGCTTGCCTCCGAATATCTGTGTCGCCGCTGCCAAAAGGAAACGGAAAGAGAGAAAAGGGAAAAGCAGGAACGGAGAAAGCTATAATAAGAGTGCCGCAACCTCGTAGGTAACTGTCATTCAGTTTCTTTAATGGCCTTTACTCGAACACTGCACTGCTGTTGTATAGTCACCGCCAGTGAATCCAAGCAGGAACACTGCTATGATGGCAGAGTGACGAAACCACCATGGCGTTGCTTCGAAAATGTGGGCAGTGCTATTCTCCCGCTGGGCAAATCTTTCTCGTCGACGTCATTCAGTGTGACTACCTGCCGCTCCGCCATCGCACCTATCGTTTTAAAACACGCGCCAACACTCTCTTCGTTCTTTTTTATTTCTTCTTTATGCCCTCTCACAATGAAAGGCTGTTTGCGTCATTGGAGGCTGCTACTACCGGCAGAAAAACGTGATTAATCGTATGAGAAAGCCGACCGCCATCGAAGTGAGGGAGAGCATAGGAAGATCTTTTAAAATTTTCATCAGCGGTTTTTTATCGATGAAACATAAGTAGTGTAGTCAGTTTTAGCCGGAAGATAATTATTTTGAAAGTAGAGAGCGAAGGAACCATATGCCGTCGGTGGGAGCCGAGCTCGTGACCTCCGCATTTAGCGTACGTTGCCCTAATAACTGAGCTTTGACGCTTGCTGTCCAATCTCTCATGCTATATGGTCTATGGCGTTGAACATCCCAAAACGACTCAGGCGATGAGGGACGCTGTAGTGGAGGGCTCCGGAAATTACGACCACCTGGGGTTCTTTAAGGTGCACTGACATCGCACAGTACAACGGCCTCTAGCATTTTGCCTCCATCGAAATGCGACCGCCGCGGCCGGAATCGAACCAGCATCCTTCGGGTCAGCAGCCGAGCGCCATAACCACTGATCCACCGCGCCGGCGCTAGTTCACTCTCTCAGTTCGAGTGTATTTTCATTGCGTGAAATATAACCTTGTACGTGGTTGGACATGACTGAACAGCTAGGGCGGAAGATCTCTGAGACCATTATTATGCTACCTATGTCATGAAGACTGCCAGAACCAAGGCCGGACAGTAGCGAAGTGAGGGCCTAGTTGTGGCACTCATATGCAAGAAGCCAACATTCCTTGAAAAAAAATGAGATCATTGCGGAAAGTTTTTCAGTTAATTTCTGGTGTTTATCCTTGGAGAAATTCCCAGAGTAACCTGAAAGATAATGCATTAAAAAAAAAACACCTGCCGTAGTTGCACCCGCACCAATGACCTCGGCAATTTGGGTACGGTGCAGTTCAGCTAAGGCGGTCAGTGTCCAACCTTCCACTTGCGACTGCACTGTTCAAAAGCGGCATCCACAACCATACCTGCGGACATGGAACGTCCTGTCATATCCCAAATGCCACGGGGAATGTGCGTATTTGCATAAGATGATCATGGGAGCTCTACTTCGTCTTCATAGGTAAAAACTGCGTCAGGAACAGGTTAATAAGGGCTTAAATTTCCTTCTTCTCACAGAGGACGCCAGGCATTTGCGAGTCTATCAGTCTAAATCTACACCGTTGAGACATGGCCGTCAGAACAATGCGTAAACTATTTCGGATAGGGCACAACAGAGACAGTATAGAAGGTATCCGAGGTACTAATCAAAAAAGACATGCATCACAATCTACTCCTCAGCAGTAAATGGTGAACCATAGAGGTGGTGATGGTGATTATAGATTTTTAAATCCATTTTTAAATTCTCTTTCTGGTCCTGTTGTCTAGCGCTGTTTGAATTTTCTTGCTACCATGGAACACCTACTCGCCCAATCTGCCGTCTTTCCGCTTGACGAGATGAGCCACAATGGTAGACACGCAACATTGATTCCGGATTCATTCCAACCTGATACTCCGAGCTATCAGACACATCGGCATCCCACCAAGGGCGGCTGCCAACTGCCGCCGAGCTCGGCCATGGACGCGACTAGCTCCGATGCAAACTCGGCCGTGCCACGTAGTGTCATGACGTAACACAACGCCGCTACCAGTAAGCGCTCGACCATATCACGTGACCCTGTGGTGACATCGCTGTCTCGATTATATCGCATTTATAGTACGAAATTAGTCAATTAAATTTCAAACCCTCTCTAGCATCTCTAGGCATGTTGTCCAAGTGTTCCATGCACTCCGAACAAGTGAATCGGGTACGCGGGTAGAACAGTTGCTACAGTCCCATGTTTTCCTGTAACATGCAGCGAAAGAGCCACTGTGCTTTTAAATTTGCCGTGCAGACCTATGGGAAACGCCTGTATTCGAGCAAAATTTTAGGCAGCACAGAAAAAACAGTAACCACTAGACTACCACAGTTAATGTTATCATTGCCTTTTCTGTCCTTGTTTATTTCCTGCAGTCTTGAACTTTCAAGATGAGTAGCTGAGTAGCCCCCATCAAGATGTTAATAATTCATATAACTTTGTCACACAGCTCCTGGCCCCACGACATCACAGGGTTCTTATGGACTTGTGGAGTTCTCAAAGGCGGCGACAAAGAGCGCTGGGACCAGTACGGCAAACAGTTTGTTATCAGCGAGAGCCATGCTTACACCATGTTGATGCTCACCTCCGATCTTGACAAGGCATACAAGGTACGTAGTCTGATAATGGACGAAACGAATTCAGCGTGCCTGATTATGTGAGCAAAAAATTGGCGGTGGTTTAGCTCTGGTTAAACCTGGAGTGATGCATAGCTACAGCTGTCTGAGTGGAACTTGGTCACGTGACCAACCACGTGACGAACCACGTGATCAGACACGGCGCCGCGCCGCCGGCAGCTGCTCCGCACCAAGCGACCAACCATTTGACAGCGTGGCGGCTCAGCCACTGGGAGGCGCGGCGCCACGCTGAAGGCTCGAAATGCTACCATAATGTAGCTATCGCTACAAAACACTGCCTGCAAAGCTTCCGCCCAGGCGTTGAAACTGAGCGATAGTAAACCGAATATTGAGGTGAATTCACATGCTAATAAGTGCCTGTGGTAAGCCTCCGGTTATGAAATGGCCCCTAATCTTTGCGCTAAGAGGAGGCTCTGATCGAAAATATGGTTTCGCACCGAGTCGCATCGGATATGAACGTGGTGCTGAGATGCGGCAGGTGCAGACGCCGATCGGCGTCACCACATGTCCACCGGTGGTGTGGATCATAGGTCCAGACAAAGGATTTATAAACTTACATAGTGTCGTGGCTAGTTGACGGCTCATCAAACAAAAATCTGCGACGGTATCCATTTGTGCGGTCATGAAACAACAGTAGGTTGTTGCTAAAAATTCCAGCAGAAAGCAGCCGTTCGCAGCACGACGGTGAGTTCGTCGGATCGGGTCGTCGCCGCTTGGGCCGGACCGTCACGGCAAATTGTCGGGTGGAAGCTATTGACTCTGTGCAGTAGCAGTGGATCTACCACCGGTGGACGCCGTCTTTAGGTTTCCAGGCGAGGGAACGTGTCTCTGAATTCACCAGAAGATGAGGTCCGACTGTGCGAAGCAAAGTGCCTCGGGGATGATGATCGCGATTAGCGCTGCTGCGAGGTCAGGAGCATCACGTGAGCGGCTAGGTACTCCCAAATGTCCCGCGGTCTTTCACTATAGCGGGGTCGAGGTGCGTCCAGTGAGAATCCTCTCCAGCCCATCCTCCGGTACGGACCGGGGAACATGGCCGCCCTCCCCGCAATGCCAGCAGAGCGGATGATTGTTGGACGTGGGCCACACGTGTGCTTTGCTGACAGCAGGGCGCAAGTCCTGCTGCTGCTCAACAAGGCCCAGTTAACGGTGAGGTTGTGCTTCAATAGGGCGGAACGCTTGCACCGCAGGGGCAGGTCGTAGGGCATCGCATAATACATGACGTGCGGCTCTGGTAGTGGTGCGGGGGGTTGATGCCCCACACGCCGGATTTCATCACGGAGGACGTCCCTTGCAGAAGGTGTGCTTACCGACGGAGCATACAAGCGTAGGTGTCGCAGTTCTTCGCCGACAATGCTCCGCACAAGCTCTCGCAGCACCTTGTTTCCGGGGGCTTGGCACGGACGCGCAATAGTGAGCCGCCGTTACATTTGCTCGACGGTCTTATTGAGCAATCCCTTCCTGCAATGAACGTTATATGCTCGTGGCTTCTTTGGAGAAGGCGGCTACGGTTCTCAGCGGGTCGCGAATGAGGCCAGATAACAGCTACTTCTTCACTCGACACATAAGGTGCCATACCTTTGTTGCCTCGCGCATGGCAGGGTCTGCCCGATTGAAGAGGCGAGTTATGTCGTCTATAAACATAGCCACGCTCTAGTTGGACTCCTGTGACCTGGAGCGAAGGGCAATTTCAGCGTTTTCCTTTGACTCGATCGAACTGAATGTGGCGAGCAACTCACGGAAGCGAGCTGCCCATTTGGAGATGGACGCCTCGTTCTTCTCAAACTACGCCTTCCCCGAGTCTTCCAGTGTGAAGTACATGTTCATCAGCTTTCGCTCATCGTCCCTTTGGTTGAATGCGGTCACACGTCAAAGCTGACCAACCGATCTTCTACACCCTCAAAGCTGTCGCCGTGGAAGGATGACGGCAACCGAGATGCAAGGAGGACCAACGGAGGGGCATTGCCGGAGTACTAACCTGTCTAGCTGCCAGTGGTGAACGTCACAGCTGGCACAGGGCTTGTGAGTGGTTCAAAGTCGGGTTGCAGGCCTCGCAGGCGACGGCTAGATTTGTGGACAGGTGTGGCGTCCGCGCGTCGGGAAGCAGCGTCAAGGATATCGTCGTGGTCAATGTACATGGCATGGTACCCACCATAGCTCCACCAAATGTCACCGACAAACGTAGCAGGAAGCAGAGCAGCACAGCCGGTTACTGGGTCGAGGATCACCGAACAGCCGTACTCATTCGTGACGAAGAAGACGTTCGGCCAGGCGCTAAGAGGCTCGGCCACACGGTGGCGCTGGAAGAGTGTCAGCAGTGTGACAGTGTGCACTGTGAATGCATAACGAAGAGCGTCTCGTCTTCTCGTGAGCACACTTTCAAGGAAGACTGTAAGTAGAGTAAAGGCATGACGCCAAGCTGTGGTTATTATACGTCCTAGTGCCAGCATTTTTATTTATTTATAAGTTAGTTAGTTAGTTAATTATTTATATATTTACTTATTACCCGCATCCGCATTACAGTAGCTTTCAGTATTTTAATGAATTATCACCGGTGCATACTGGAAGTGGCTTTGAAGGACGGAAGGCATTACTGGGTATATGGCTGGGTTGTTCTACTGAATTAAAAGCTGAAGTTGCAGCCTTGCTGGTGCGTCCTAATACAGCTTTATATATTCGCAACGTAACGCTCAAAGGCTGCACAGAAAAATGCTGCGAACACGGCTCATTATGTGGGCCGACGAGTAAATGATGTGGGGGAAGTTAAGGAAGTGAGCAACCGAGACTGTTAGAGCGTAAATTTAGAACACGGTCTGCTGGTCGAATCATAGGGAGCATGGGGGCTTCTCGTGTAGAGTAAAGCGATAGAGACGTGAATTTTTCTATTTGGACATTATGCAGACCGGTATTATTAATATAAAGGAAATTTGTTTCTGCGCAGGTAGTTTGTAGTGGTCTGTTTTCGCGAGATATAGAACGAAATGCGTACTTGGCGAGAACTCTCGCGGTTTGCGAAATGCTTCGAAGCTCCCTGCTCAGCGCAACTTTCATACCATATGGGAACTACGAAAACTGCATAAACGCCGCACCAAAATGGGTGCGACCGTTTAATTCTCCACCAGAGATGAGTATTGCATTGTGTCTGCCAGTGCTATCAAACACTGCTTGAACCGTAGCCTGCGCTTGGCGATCTTAAAATGAAAACCGTAAATTCACAGCAAGCAGTCCTTTTTATGCGGCCTGTATTTTTCGAATTGCCACTATTGCGACAAAAAAAGTATTCTTCTAAGGGGACGCACACATAAAATCCATGATGTCATTTTTCACAAAAGAGCAGAAAAGATTTCGTGTCAGGTAACATGCGCTGCCCCTAATTTATTAACGCTAGAGAGCTGTGATAGCACCCGCCCCCCCCGACCACGTTCCTTGCGTTCATTGCTATTTCTGACATGAAATTTTGACCTAGTTTTAAGTCGTGTCTTTTTAGAGAGAATGGGAGCTAAAATTATTCTAAGATCATTATTACTAACAGGCCTTTTTAAACATAATCTAGCTGAAATATTTTAGAACAGTGAGAGAAGTCAGCGGTGCCTTCGCTTCTATGCCTTCTACTATCATTTTGAAGGGACACCACTGTCGTTTTGTCTTCTAGCCAAGAGATGTTTAGCGTACGAATTTACGGTCGGTTTGCAGTTCGATCTCGCGCGGACCACGCTTTCTGCCGCACACACGTTGTTTAACAGCAGCAGCTGTTAGAGCCACCTTCTACGGTTTCGCGGCATGTGTACACATACCGAAGGAGAGCAAAGCAGAGGCAGGAGAGCACCAATGAGGAGGAGAGGTAAGGAGCGAGTAGCGGCGCGTACGTCAAATGCGATAAAAAGAGAAGGTTTTTTCTTCTTGCTCCAGCAACTGAAAGAAGCACCCCGAATAAGCAGGGTAGGAAATGACTCACGCTGTCTGGAAATCCGCTGCTGTAGAGGGACAGAGACTTAGTCCTCTACAAATTACCGGAGCGCGACGCGGACGAAGCAAACAGGCCGAGAACTAGGAATCAACTGCATATATTCTACGCCGCACGTGGCCTCACGTAGCCAGCTAGAGCGCATGCATGTCACAGGCCGAGGCGGCGCAGCACTGCTGATGATAGTGCCACTACAGGGCTCCCCCCCTTCCCCCACGGAGAGGACGGGAAAATGGCAGTCAAGAGCCACGGCTTCCTGGATCGGCGCGCGCGGCGGAGTTCAACAGCACGGCACCCATGAGACATGCTTGCTCATGGCGCGGACCGAGACAGTGCAAGAAGTGGGGCTTGAGATTTCGTGGTGGCGGGTGGAAAGAGAAACGTGCACGATGTAGGCTTGTTTCACGCAGTCGATGGAGGCGATTTCTTCTCGTCCGTCCACGGACAGCTTCAGAGTGTTCTCATCCCGCTGCAGGACGGGATAAGGGCCATCGTAGGGAGGGGTGAGCGAAGGCTTGATGACGTCTCGACGCACAAAGACATGCGTGGACGCGGCGAGGTCTTTGCTCATGAAGACTTTCTGAGTCGATGGACGTGGGCTCGTGAGGTGGTCAACGGACTGACAAGCGGCGGCAGCCGAAACATGATCATCGGGCGCACAGTGACTATATTGGCGAGCAGTCAGCTAAGCAGCCTATGGGTTACGAAAAGTTTCTTCGCTGCCGTGAACATAAGTTCTGCTGCACTCCTATGCGCTTGTGCGTCTTTCTGCCAGCATAAAACGAAGACCAACATTTTAGAGCGTAATTTTCGAAATTTCTGAATGTTCTGGCACCATTGCTTCGCAGGATCTACAGGACTATTCCACTCCTTTATGAATAATTTATATGGGAGGAGAAGTGTATATGCATGTGGGGAAGTGCATATCACATTCATGGAAGATGGCCTGAGGCGCGGTCCGCGGTGGCGGCCAGCTGACAACATGGCGGCAGTGCCCGAGCACCTTGATGTTTCACTGCTCATTGGCGGATTCTTAACACTACGGACTGTACCGCGCACGGCCGGTGCCGCTGCCTCTGACCTGAAATGGGCTTTCTACCGCCCTCTTTCACCTCATTATTCACGAACCAGTTACAGACCAACACCGATATGTGAAGTAAACAAGATGTGGTGGCGCTGCTGTCGCCGGCTGGGACGAGCGAGGTAAAACTTCGGGGTGAAAAGTAGGCTTAGTGCCCATCAGAATACATGGAAATAATAGTTTTGAAAGCAATTTTTTATTTATAATAACAACTGTTATGTCACCCTTTCGTGAAGAATAACCATGTTTATCCTACAACAGATTCTCGCAGTATAAATCGTCATTTCGAAGACGATGTACTTTTAAAACATCGTGTTACGCGTGAGCAAAACATTCAGAAATATTTCCCTCGTTTCACAGAGTACCTATGGAGGCGCCTGTCTGTAAACAGCTGCCGGGTCCTTTGAAGAAGTATTGTGCGAGAAAGTATGCTACGTCATTTCAAAGCTATTTTTTAAACACCACGACAAATCTGTGCTGTGAAGCCGGACGTACCCCGAAAGGGCGGCCAACACCTACTACGGCGGCTACACATGCCCCCCCCCCCCCCCCACCACATTCAAGCAAGCACCCAACTCTCAAATCACCCCACCTGACATCCAGAGTCAACTGCGCTTCAAACCTCGACGCAGAAATATAAGCCTTGAGCTACGCAGGGGCAGACGCCAGGCCTGAGCTCAATATTACAACAAACACTACACAGGAAGATGCGACATCCTCTACGTGGACGCGGCTCAACACACCCCATCAGGCTATTATACCGCTGTCGCCGCCTACGTGGATGGCACCATCGGGTCCGCAGCCACTCTCCAAGCCAACAACCCTACAGAGGATGATAGCGCGGCCATCGCCTTGGCGCTTATACACACCACACAAGATCCCAACGTCAGTGAAATCTGCACCAACTCCCAAGCTGCGTATCGATACTATCAACAAAGCTTTGTCACACCAGCCGCTCGACGCATCCTCGCATCACGACACGCACTTACCCAAATGTTAACCCTCATGTGGGTTCCTAGGCATGCCTCGATCCTCGGTAATCGGCGAGTTCATGCACTGGCTCAAGAACTATCCATCCGGGCACCTGAAGATCGGAGACCCAAACCCACGCAGGAAACCTCGCGGTCTCTACTCATATACTATCAAATCACCACTCATTACAAAGATAGCCGCGTCCTGCCACCTCACTGTACACTAGATTCAAAATAAAGTGTGGTCTGCCAGTAACTGCAGACACTGCTACATCTCATCTTACCTCCTTCATCACAACCAGCCTACCTTTACCATCCCACATTGTTCAACATGTGGGGCACTACCTTTGGGAATGCCCCCATCCCATGGGACTTCTTCCATACCAAACCTATCCCCCTACTGATGGGAGTGCACACTGCGAGCTGATCAACCAGCTGGCCAAACATGGGTGGCGGACAGAGGTCTCCGCGAAGCCCAGGCCCGTGGGCTCTTGGACAAGTAGGAGCCCACCGGTGATGACCTTTTGTTCTTTCTTTAAAATAAAGTTGTTCCTCCTTCTCCTGCTCCCGAAAGGCGCTCTATCCGCTGGGTGTCTACACTGTATCCCACAAGTTTCCCGTGTAGTCCGACATGCTGCCGCCTGCACTGCATTTGCTCACTGATACAGTCCTTCAATGTAGACAGCCTAGACAGCATTAAATGTAAAAATTCGAGGAAACACTTAAGCTCCACCTTAAGGTTATGATGCGATAGCGTATTGAATTTATTCCCATATCTGCAGGTCATTTTCTACATTCATAGATCCCTGGGAGCCCTCATACTCTACTCCTCCTGGCGAAGTGGTGCACCGGTTAAGCGATGCATCACTGACCTGCGATGGCGGGTACTCCCAGTGATGGGTTTTGAGCGGTCCAGGTTGCTGTTCCCAAGTGGCTAATCACTAATTATTCAGTAATCAATAATTTAGAATGGTGTTGGTCTATAGCCGCATTGTCTTTACCGCTGATGTAAACCTCCGGTGAAATCTTAAGTAATGAGCAACCAAGCAGGAACTCTTTCAGTATGAGGGTCTTCTTGTCTGGCTTGACCATAGGCGTTTATGCACTATACCTATAAGTGCTGCATTTTGACAAAAGGTTGTACGATGAAGCGCAGAAACCGTAAGCACTCGGGGTCCTAGTGGGGTGGCGTCCGACGCACTCCACACCACCACCCCCACGCGACCGGTTAGGAGCCATCTGCACGACATCTGAGTTTCATGTTTTACCTACTTAACTAGGAATGAGATACCCGTCTGCAAGAACCACAGGTGACCGCATTTATGAAGATCAATATTACTGTCTCGCTTACATTCCTGGTGCTGCTCCTCAGCGAAAACCCCAAAAATGTGACAAGCGCAGGGAACCCGGTAGCAACGAAAATACGAAAATGTAGCAACTAAATCACGGTGCAGTATACAGATGATACCCCAGTTCCTTCAGGACGTTAACTCGGGTGATGCTGTCTTTACTGATTCTGAAAGCTTCGTCTAATTTATCACATTGAGTGGTATGCATTCTAAGCAACACATCTACACAGTTAATGCTTAAACGACAAAGAACCTTTAAGAAAAGCTCTAACCATGTGTTTGGCGCATCATAGCCTCAGTTGCTTTTGCGCCATTAAAATCAATATAACTAACTAACTTAAACGACAAAGTTAAAGGACTCATTGGTATTGTAACGTGCTTCGTGTCGACGACGAAGCGGAGGAACTGGGAAGCGTGGAGGAAAAAAAAGCTGGTTGGCCTGGCCGGGTTGAGCTTTCCGCCCCCGCCACAAAACGTCTTAAATAGACGCCCCAGACGTGCTCACTGCCTGCTGAGTACGTTACAGTTTTGGTGGGCGTTGCTGGGTACCAACACGGATCTCTCTGGTCTTCGACGGAGCCGCAGAGATGTTGGTTTACCTCCCCTTCGATTGATATGCATCAAGACGGCGACGCTGAGCAAGCAGCACCCACGGTCAGCACCCGTGGAAGCATCACTGCGAACGGCGCATCTTTGCTGGAAAGTCCGATGAAGATGTCGCTGAGTGGCTCACGAATTTTGAGCGGGTCAGTCCGTACAACCGATGGGATGCTACTGTTAAACTAGCCAACGTCGTATCCTTCCTGGAAGCGACCGAATTGATTTGGTTCGACAACCATGAATACTTCCTTACCACGACGTGCCATTCAAGTGGACCCCTGACTGGGACTCTGCATTCCGCCATCCGAAATTTCTCCTGACCTTGGGCCCTATCCTGCACCATTTCTTCCCTTCTGCTCCCATCGAAGTTCACACCGACTCCAGTGGTATCGGAGTTGGCGCTGTGCTCATCCAGCGCCACGGGGGAGATCAGCATTTGATAGGTTATGCCAGCCGGTCGTTTAGCAAGTCGGAACGCAGCTACACAGTTACCGAGCAAGACTGCCTCGCGGTAGTCATTGCTGTGCAAAGCTTTCGTTCCTACCTATAAAGAAACGCTTTTACCATCGTCACCGACCATCATTAGCCCTGTTGGCCCGTGAACCTCCGTGACCCATGCGGCCGGCTTGCCCTCTGGGCTTCGCGGCTACAAGAGTTCAACTTCACTGTTGTGTACAAAAGCTGTCGCCAAAGCGCCGACGCTGACTTTCTCTCGCGCTTGCCGCTTCCGACAACTAGTTGCGATGGCAACAACTTCGACGACTACTTCGCTTCTGTACCACCCACGTTTAATGATCATAACAAGTTCAAGACTGAGCAACGCAAGGACACGACGTTAACGGCTCTCTTCGACGCCGCCAGTGATTCCCCTGCTGCCCGTTTCTGTAATCGCGCCAGTTTACTTGACAAAAAGAATTTCCCGCGTGGCGCTGCACGGTTTCTTCTCGTCGTGCCGGAAAGCCTTCGTATCGATGGTCTTCAACTGATGCACGACGATGCCACGTCTGACCACTTGGTAATTGCCCAGACCCTTCACCGCACATAGGAACATTTTTACTGGCCCAAAATGCGTCATACGATTGAACAATACGTAGCCAGCTGTGTACATTGCAAGCGTTTTATGCTCTCTACGTCTTGTTCGCCAGGCCAGCTGCACCCTGTCACGCCTCCGACCGCACCATTTGAGCAAATGGGCATCGACCTGTTAGACACCTTTCCCCGGTCTGCGAATGGTAACCGCTAGGTTATCGTGTGTGTTGACCACTTAACACGATACTGCGAGACAGCCGTGATACCGTCCACTACTGCTTCCGATGTGTCTATAAAGCGCATTCTACGTCATGGACCTCCTCGCGGTCTCATCAGTGATCGTGGGCGCCAGTTTATGCAGATGCTGTAGAAGAACTTCTTCGTCGTTGCGAATGCAATTCATGCCAATCGACACCGTATCACTCACAAACGAACCGCCTCGTCGAACGCACAAACCGCAGACTCACCACTATGCTGGAAATGTACGTCGATTCTGACCATATGAACTGGCATGACATCCTCCCTTTTATACGCATGCGCACAACACCGCACTACATGCAACAACTCGCTACAGCCCATTTTACCTTCTGTACGATCGCGTTCCCCACCGCTGCATCGACACCACCCTTACTTACTTTTACTATCTAGGACAAGCCTCCCATCGCCTCCACACTCTGCCGAGCTGAAGAAGCACGTCGAATTAATTGCCCGCCTCTGCATTTTGGACTCACAGCAGCGCTGTAAACACCGCTGCGACATCCACCGCCAGTCCATATACTATGGCTCTGGCGATCTAGCGTGGTTTGTGTCAGAAGCTCCTGTCCCACTACACTGGCCATTTTAAGGCAATAGCCTTTAATGGCTCATACACGCGGTGACCGTCCGTCCGTTACATGGCCAACTAAGTCACGTGGCCTTGTGATGTCACGTGACCTTAAGGTAACTTAAGGTCACGTGATCTTAAGATTACCGAAAGATCTATAAGATGGGTAAAAATTGCTCAAAAACAAGGAAACATGGATGGTGACGTCACATCATACGAAAGGGCGTCGAAGCAATGTGATCCGCCGCCAAGCAACAACTGCTGACGCGCTGCGCATGCGCAGCGTGACATCATCGCTTCCCTTGCCACGCTCGCGCCAGCTGCTCTTCTCCTGTCGTGAAAGGAATTAAAGCGCGGCAAATTCAAATCGGTGCAATGAGTTGCATACGGCTTTCGCCTTCCCGCAGTTAACAGATATCTAAGTGCCTCCGAACGAATTTTTTAATTGTGCTTGAGCGCATCAGTGATTGGAACTACGTCGTCTCGCGCCTTACTGGCAGCGGCCGATGCTCACAAAAGACCCGGTTGGTGCATATTGCTCGGCTCAAACGGTTCAGCCCTCGGGACACTGCTTAGCTCGGCGTAGGAGGATTTGTCTGTGGAGGGAGAAGTGTAACGTGCTTCGTGTCGACGACGATGCGGAGGAAATAGGGAGCGTGGAGGAAAAAAGCTGGTAGGCTTAGCCAGGTTGAGCTTTCCGCCCCCGCCACAAGTCTTAGAAGCCCCAGACGTGCTCAGTGCCCGCTGAGTAAGTAACAGTATTTTGGCTTCGTCATTAAGATTGGCATTCTTCCACAATAGTTCGTCTGATGCTATTTGTGGACACCAATTTGAAAATTAGACGAAGGGAGAAGAAGGGAGAATATTCTGTGTCTGCCTTCTTCCGAAATGTTGAAACAGGCCCCCACAGGTGTACCCTTGGGGGTGCTAGTGGGGGAGCATCTTCATAAGGAGCTGGGCCTGCGCTATAATCTGGAATATAGTCTTCAAGCCTCGAAGAACTGAATTGGATGATATATATTATGCCAAAAGGTTGGTAAACAGCTCTATTGCTCTTGAAGGCGCACCAAGTGCTTGCCTGTATGCTGCAGCAACTGCCTTTGACCGACAATAACTCCACAAAGCTTTGGCCGCTGCATCTGAGACAATGCTCAGAGTGTGCAGGACATCCGCTATTGTCAGCCATCGCAAACACAGCGAGCAGCACACTTTCAGACACAGCGTCCAGCGCGCTTGGCGGTATTGTCATTCCAGACAATGCGTTACAGCATTCGTATTAAATGCAGACGGCGCTACTTTTGACTATAGAACCTTCCTGACGGTTACCAATCAGCTAAATGGATTGACAGATCGTTTTCTTGCAGCCGTACAACGATGTTGAAAGCTGCATTATTATACGATTATTGTTCTTTATCTTAGTTGCTGTGCTCTAACAATAATCACGTTTTTTTAGAAAGGCTACTTCTGGCATTTATATATGATGATTGTAAAGTGCGCAATCTTTCAGTACTGCTGCAATAACTGATTACATTTGGCATGTTTGTGTTCAAAACGCGTTGTGTTCTACGCTACTCCATCCAGATTTTCTCTTTAGCTTGAATTATAAGAATTCTGGCAATACAATACCAGTGACCATATTTATGTTCGTTGTTTTCTTCAGAAGCGCGTGGACGACCTCATTAGAAAACGGGTCGAGGCCATCAACGTCACCACAGACCTCCTTCCTTCGGCTGAAGAGTGAGTATTAAAACCTCATTATAGAGCTTATACTGTAGCTAGGGTGTCACTGCCTTTGAATGATCGCCTGCTGCCTTCCTGAGGACTTATAAGCTCTTTTCTCCTTCCTGCCCTCTTGATTAGACAACTAACATTTTATCAAATCATGCAAAAAATAACTTTTCGCAAGCAGCGACATTTCGAGGTTTCTTCGCTCGACCTGCGGAATCTCTGATGTTCTCTAGATCAGTATTCGATAATGTTGAGTGTCTCGTAGGCCACGAAAAATCGACTAAAAACACTGAAATGTTCACACAGTAATGACAATGGAGAGTTATAAAAGGTGTAGGCTTTTTACATGTTTGTTATCATATAAGTGCAATACGTATGTGCTATCAACACCAAATGTTACAAGATGCGCGCGTGCGGAAAACAAAATAATTTGTAGTGGTCACAGAACCAAATCGATTGAAATTTTAAATGGTGTATGAGAACGTGATCGCTGCATCTGTTGTAAACAACACCAGACAATAGGGACGCAAGTGTGTGTTCAATATATTTTTTTTTCGGCGAATATGCATGTCTTCAGCTTTTGTCGCCGATAGTACGCACAAAGCCGAAATGCTCAAATTGGCCTACTGGCGTTTTTTTAATACATTTTATATTCTCATATTTTAATATATTCGTAATTCTTATGGAATGCCTTTCTTGTAAACCTATTGAAGTCGAACAAGCAATATCATTTTCATTATGCTTAAGGGGAGTCTTTCCAACAAGTTTATTTGTTGGCGGAAACGATCAAGATATCTGCTGGTCCACTCTTGCATGTCCCATGTCCCGCTTTTTTTTTCGTATGTAAGCATGGTACAGAAAAGGGCCAGCAGCAGGAAAGAGTTACAGCTATGATTGAAACTGCGCCACTGGAGTGGACGATCGAAAGGGCGGAAACGCCCTCCACTGAATCTTGATCATGATTTCGGGAGAGAAATGAGAGATTTGACATTTGGCTCGCGGCGTGGTTCCTGCCTTATGAACTGCGGCGTCTAGTGTTCCTCTTGAGTAGCTGTGGTGTGACATCGCATTTGAAAGAGGGAGCTGTGACGAAGAGGAGAGCTGCGGGTGGATGAGAACGCCGACTTAAGAAGCCGAGGCTTAAGAGGTCGACTCTGGCGGAACGGCAGGAGCTGAGTACTCATTTCGAGGTGTCCAGTAACCGGATATTTGGGGAGGCAGTCGTGGTACTAGGCAGACGACAGGCTCTTGAGGCGAGGATTTTCCCCAAGTGTAGCTCAGTGACAGTGGCCTCGGTCTTGCCACGAAGTCGGAGTATGCCAGTGATGTGGTGACAAGAGCGGGTTAATGGTCTGATGGAAGTGTCTCAGCCACTTTCGTCATGACATCATGGGGTTATGAAGCTACGTATTGCGATGGCTCTAGATTTGTAGGAAGAAGCTAAAGTTGACGAGCACGAAGTCTTTGATGTGATGCAGTAGCGCCGATCGTTCAAGTGGAGCCGCAAGGCCGGTAATTGGCTGGGTACGACGTGCTGGACACTCTGCTTGCGCAGCTCATTGACTGACATCTTCGGCAGCACTACGGACATCTCTCCTCAAGAACATCGAACATCACTTTCAAAATGTGCTTTAACTTATCAGCCTCGGGCAGCTGGCCACTGGCCCCTTAGCATATATTTTCATCATCTTCACTGTGCAGCTCGTTACAGTCTCGCCCACCTTCTGCAACTGTTGGCGTAAGCTCTGTGCAGCGCGCAGCATTAGCACACCGGGAAGACCGAACGCTTCGCTGTGATTCGTGTTTAAAGCCGTCAACGTTTAGAGGTCTGAAGTACTTGTATTTGGGCGTGTTGGTTCATATCTTTTCAGGAAGACACAGGGGCGCAACAAAAACACACGGAGATAGAAGTAGAATCGCCGGTAGTAGAATCACTGCATCAGTGATTCGTCTGTAATGCTTCGCCGATCTGAAACGGTTTTCTTAAATAGATTTCTGTAATCGCCTACCTTTCGATTTCTTTTGGTGTTTTCTGTTACCCACGTGCTTGTGATTCGCACAGTGGCGCTTGGGTAGGCGAAAGCATATTAACGGTCTACGTCAAATAAAGCCTGTTGATAAAGCGCTCGTCCCTGTCTACTTCTATGTCCGTGTGTTTTTGTTGCGCCCCTGTGTCCTCCTGAAAAGTTTAGAGGTCTGCTTCGTGGTTGCGATGCCATAAGTTGGCCATGCCAGTCAAATTGACAGTTACTCTGTTTAGTCTCGAAGCAGCGTCCCGCTAGTTAGAGTTGCGCACCTTTTCGTATGATGTGATAGTCTTCAGCATTTTGGTCGTGAGTACCGTTCAAAAGGCCGGCCCCACTGTCGGATGGAGCTGAAGCAGAAGACAGGCGAAACCGCTGCATTACTTGGTGTTGTGCGGCTGTGGAGTGCCAGGGCCGGATGATAACAATAAACCTCACCTCCATCAACAACAAAAGCGGGTTTTTGTTCAGAGTAGCTGAGTTGAGCGAGGGCAGCAGTGTAAGAAGTGCCCAGTTAGCCAGTCTGAGCAAGGTCTCGCGCTGAGCGCTGGCAATGGTATTAGAGTAATGCCTATCTTTTTTTCGCATTACTGACATTCGTCTTCGAGGTATCATTTGGCGTGCGAAATCTAAGGAAGATAGCGGAAACAGCCTCTTCACGAAACACGTACCCGAGGTCCCCTTCACATTGCCACAACAAAGTTAGTAAGGGCTCGATGAAGAGGAGTTAACCATCGCGGAAGATATATTTATTGTCGAACGCACGATGACAATGGGGAGGAGGCAATCGTATGTGTGGGCAATTAGTTACAGCTTGGAATCTGCCAGCGGTATGCCCCTTATTATTATACCTGCATGGTATGAGGCTAACCGCCGCCACCGTATGTAACGTTTGGACCACATTGCAGACTGTTGTGCTGAACGCTCGTGAAGCCACATAGTTGGCGTGGGATCGAGATTGCCCGTGAGGTAATTTAGGCACTGCCATTCCGTAGCCGCGGCTGCCGAGCAAAGCGATCAGAGGAGGAGGTGAGAATTCAATACCGGAATTTTTGTCTACAAAAGGCGAGTTATGTGGGGTGCGACGTAACTGGTTAAAATCACAGTAAACGCCGAGAAGGTTGTTGCGCTCCCTCATTTAGGAACCGAAGTGTAATGGGTGTTCGCCAGAAATATTTCGAATGCAGTAATTGTTTACTACGTATGCGCTTCAATTATCTGTAAATTTCTAAACTGCAATGCCGGCCTACTTTCATTAAGAGCTTACGTTTTTCTGCGAGCAATGTTGAGGATGATAAAATATTTTTGTTCTCAGTAGACGTGTGCCTTGTGTTTGAACGCGTCTTTTTGCTTATCCAACACAGTAGTCTTTTTCTGACACTCTTCCCTGTTCGTTGCCTATCCTCAGAAAAGCTCTGAGCTCTGAAACACCTTCTTAGTGTGTACATAAACTGCTCAATCAGTGCGTTCTATCTTCGTGAACACCTGAGCTAAATAATACACTTCTAGACGTCGCAGATAACCCACAAACACGCGCTAAAGTTTGCGTGTCACTTCCAGCAGCTTTTTCACGCTCGCTCCCTCCTGTGTCTAGCGCTCTTACGCGATTCTGTTCAGAGGTAGCTATTGGTCAGATTCTTTCAGGCATCATGCATCTACCATGGCCGCGGTCAGTCAGCGGCGTCACTCCGGTGGCTCAGGAAGCGCCGTCCTCGGGGAATTCCTGGGCACGTCGCCGATGGGGCCATTGGAAGAGTGCCAACCTTTGAGCGTGCAAAAAGTGATAAAAGGAGAGAGATAGACCCTAGGATGCTCAAATTCAAATTTGCTGCAGATAACTCAAATTCTACAAAGCATAAGAAAAAAATTCTTGCCTGAGGATATTGATGAAGTGACGTCCTTAACATCAAAGGAATAGTGCACCTTTGCTGAGAGCCCCTTCCGGAGCCCTATTAAGTAAACATAAATTATTTAGCATTCGATTAGAAATTACATGATGGCAGTAAACGTTTGCCGGTGGTGTTGATCCGGTGATTTCCAGAAACTGGATGCACTGCTTGAAGGCTTCTCGATGATATGACTTGCAGGCGAAGCGATTTAGTGAGAAACGAACTTTTATACAGGCTATTTACAGAGGAGTACGAACCAAAGTCAGAATACCGCCACAACTATCAGCGGCCGGCCTAGCCGACAGCCTGCACAGAGGCGAGGGACACCGCGTCCCAACTGTCAAACTTGCGCGCCTTGCACCAGCTCTCAACATAAGGGACATAAGTATGGTGGGGCAACCAGAAAAGGAATGTAAACCAATAGGCCCCTGCCTGTGCCACTTAAGTATAACAGGCTTAACCCAATCATAATATAAATGAAAAGGCCCGAAGGCAATGTTGTGCTTTTGCCACCCGTAGGTGGGAAAATAAAAAAATGGGGTAATGCTACTAAGCGACCCACAGCCGGGGGAGCGGGCCCGGGGAGACTCCCCTGATCTCCCCTGGGACGTAGCGGAGGGGGTGGGACGTAGGTTGTGGGAATGAGACTGAGGGAAGGGTTATGGGTAATGTGATGGGACTGGGGACAGCGAGACATTGACCCTCATATTATTATTGCTCGACTCCTGTCTGGCCAGGACAGGGAGGGCGTCGATGTTGACCAATGGTGCGGCTCCACTCACGGGATGCCCGACCACCCAACGACGCAATAGCTCCGACTCGGAGACAGGAAATCCTAACCCGGGGCAGCTGCCTCGGGCTCCTCCACGACTTTTAGGGGTCTGGTTCGGACTTGCGAATCGCTGCCCAGCTACTAACCGTCAAGTGTTTTTCGCGGTTTTTCAGACTCCGGAAGTATGTGTGGTGGATCCAGCCAATGGAATTAGACTCCCGGGGACCCACCTGTGCTTCCAACCAACCAACCTTGCACTTATTTCCTCCCCTGACCAGCTCTCAACAGTCACTCCCTCCGCACATGGCCAGACCGAGCGCCTGCCAGCAAGGAGTCGCTAGAGAAAAAAAGCACACGGGCGCGGCTCCCTTCGCGGGTACACCCCGAAGATGCCCGCGCCCCTTTCCCCACGTAAAATAGACTGCAAACTGCGGCTCATAAGTTTTGACGAATAGGAAAGCTCAGAACTGATGTCAGCGTTTTTCCTTACCCCCGCGTTCCTCCCTAGGTGGTCTCCCAATCCTTCGCCAAGGGGACAGGGGTCCAAGGTCGAGGCCGGCAGATAGCCCCGTCGTCCGGAGCGGCGAAGGAAACCGCAAGGACGAATGGGGAGACTAACCAAAAAGGCATGAGTCCCCTTCTAACGGCGTGCACCAAAGCAAAACAAAATAAAACAAAACCGGACGCGCAGCCTAGGTCACTGCGCTCTCACGGAATATTGGCAACACATGCACAAAAAGATGCGACAGCGCGCCGAAACCTACACCTTCCCCCCAAGACTCGGCTAATCTATTCAGAGATAAGCCGAGGCAACAAAACAACAAGAAGGGTTCGGCAAGTGGCGGTTGAGTACCTCTGCACGAGCAAGCAACCGGAGCCTGCGAGCCCGGATGCTGCGACCCTTCGTCACACACACAGATACATGCTACTAAGGTCCACAAAATATAGACAAAAAAACACCCACAGAAATCCCACACTTTCGTTCGACCGACGTGCGCCTTTCTTGAGTACAACGAGTACAGTTTGTTGTCCATGCACACAGTTCCCTGGTCCACTATCCCCAGCGGTCACTGCGGGACCTCAGCCAGTGCACTATCCCAACAAGCGTTGGGTATTCTAGACAAGGCATGAGTGGACACGCGTGCCGTTAGCCTATCATCGCGCGGTGGATTTTCTCGTCTGTCAGCTGGGTTCTCACGATCAAATGGGCAGTTCGTGACAACATATCTCCAGCTTCCGCATCGGAAACAGCCACCCGACCGCGATACCTTTTCCTTTTCTCCTCCTGGCCTGACTGCGGATATTCTGTCTCCTCGCTCTGCTCCATGCTTCTGCGTAGGTTGGGCTTCAGTTCTCGGTTTTGGGAGCGTGTCAAAACCTTTAAAGCTGTCGGCTTTCCTCTGAGTGCTTCCATTCCCGGCGGCTTCCTCGTATGTCTGTAGCAGTGCAGCTATCTCATCCGCATTCAGCCATTTCTCACCCTCGCGCAGCTTGACATATTTATGTGCTTCTTCTGATAGCCCCGCCTTGAGCTGTTCGGCAACCAGTAGCTTCAATAATCCGTCAAAAGACGACACGCATCGTGACTTTAAATAAAAATTTAAGTAACTCTGGACGCGTGTGACAAAAGCCTTCCAGGTTTCTTCGCGGCGCTTGGTGGCCCCAGAAAACCGCCTTTGATACTCTGCGGCTGAAAGTTTCAACTCGTCTAGGACCACCGCCTTCAACTTGTCATAGTCCCTGTGCTGCTCTGCGGTGAACCGTGTCGATAAGTATAGGTTACCCGCCCAGCCAGCACCGGGAACACAAGCTGCGCCCAATGTTCCTTCGGCACGTTGTAAGCCACGAGCGAGCATTCCACTGACTCAAACCAGACGGGTACTTCACCGTCTGCCGGCAATTTGGGGAACGCGCCGGCGAGTAGCTTAGCGTACTGTCTCAACCGCTCGTCCTCGGAAGGCGCCGCATTCTGGCTTCGAGCACGCATGATTTGCATCTCGAGCTCTAAGGCTCTTATCTTTTTTCATACAATTCCAACTCTTTCTCAATGTTTTGGCCATGCCGTGATCCCGACGCCTCGTTGCTGTCCTTGTCTCCACCGTCCCCCCAGTCACCACTGTCACTACCGCTGTCCATCGTCGATGCCTTGCCGGGGTTAATATGACCAAATCGGGTTATCATCAACTACGCAAGCCTTAGTCAAACAGTGACCGCTAAGAAAACGGAGGAACCAGGGAACTCACTCGGAGCTGCGCTCAGGGTCCTCTTTTCGGGCAGGAATGGCGGCGACCTCGGACCAGGTGCCGACTGAAGCCGCTAGCTGCTGCCTTTACTCGGGGATGCCGTTTTCTGTCCGCTGAAGGCCGTGTCCGCTCCAATCTTCCAACAACCGCCGTTGCTCAGGGATACCACTCTGTGTCTGTTGAAGGCCTTGTCTTCGGCGTTTCACGCCTGATGCGGTTCGCACCTTCGTACCCCCGTAGCCTGTCGTCCTTTCGGTATCTCGCCGTGGATGCTGAACTTCGTCGTTCTCTCCGTGGATGTCTTCGTCCCTTCCTCGGGGCCGCTGCAGAGCACCAGTACTGTCGACTGCGCCAGTAAACGTTTGCCGGTGGTGTTGGTCCGGTGATTTCCAGAAACTGGATGCACTGCTTGAAGGCTTCTCGATGGTATGACTTGCAGGCGAAGCGATTTAGTGAGAAACGAACTTTTATACAGGCTATTTACAGATGGGTACAAACAAAAGTCAGTATACGGCCACAACTATCCGCGGCCGGCCTAACCGGCCGCCTGCACAGAGGCGAGGGACACCGCGTCCCAACAGTGAAACTGGCGCGCCTTGCACCAGCTCTCAACGGTCACTCCCTCCGCACTCGGCCAGCCCGAGCGCCTGCCAGCTAGGAGTTGCTAGAGAAAAAAGCACACGGGCGTGGCTCCCTTCGCGGGTACACCCCCAAGATGCCCGCGCCCCTTTCCCCACGTAAAAATAAATTGCTAACTGCGGCTCATCAGTTTTGACGAATAGGAAAGCTCAGAACTGATGTCAGCGTTTTCTCTTACCCCCGAGTTCCTCCCTAAGTGGTCTCGCAATCCTTCACCAAGGGGACAGGGGTCCAAGGTCGAGGCCGGCAGATAGCCCCGTCGTCCGGAGCGGCGAAGGAAACCGCAAGGACGAACGGGGAGACTAACCAGAAAGGCATTAGTCCCCTTCTAACGGCGTGCACCAAAGCAAAACAAAATAAAACAAAACCGGACGCACAGCCTAGGTCACTGCCCTCTCGCGGAATATTCGCAACACATATGTACAAAAAGATGCGACAGCGCGCCGAACCCTACAATGGCTTCAGTACACAGGTGTGTTGGAAGGTATAAGCTCAATGCCGGAACAGCACACATAGCCCCGGCATTTGTGGCGGGGGAGACGCCGTTAAGTCGGGTATCTTTCTCACGCAGCATTTGTGTCAGGCCCATAGGCATGATAAGTATGATTTCCTTTCGCGTTTAAGAAGAAGAAACGAAAGTCTGGAGATTGTTTTCTATGGCTTTGTCAAAATTACGGACGGCATGCTGAGAAAGACTACCAGTGGTTGAAATTTGGCAAATGTGTTCGCGAACTTGTTGATTCCTCGTTAAAACATATGGCGGCGCTAAACCTGAAAAGATAAAGCAGGATGGACACGAAGCCCCGTATTTCTTTTCCTTCATGCTTTGGTTTTTTCCCCACGTTTTGAAACGTTAACATTCCTCGTTTTGATGGCTGGCGTACTGGGCGCGTAAAAGAAAATAAAAATGGGCGCATATACATTTTTGTCACTCCCTTATTGAACGACGCCCTAGAAAACAGAGTTGCGCTTGTTCTATTTCGAAAGGACATCTACAGCTGTGGCCTTGGCAAATGTGGCGTGCTTCATCGGCAGCGCAAGGTGCGCAGAATTCACCGCGGGACTCGAGAACCTCGTTGTTGATAGCGACTTTAAAAGGTAAGCCAACTTTTGGTCGTTTTCGGCTTTCATCGGGCTTATAACCATAATTTACTAGCTGCAAACTTACTATAGTGTTTTGAGGTGCAAGGAGAACGAGCAGAACAGTTCAGCAAGAATTTGGCCAGTTGTTGCGCTTTGCAGCACCAGGTATACATTCACTGCTTGCAAGCAGTAATTCTAAATGGCGCTCCCTAGAGTGGTGTGTCCGTTCACGGACATCCCGCGAAAACAGTTTGGTGGCATCTTTTCGCGTGAAGCAACATACAGCTGACGAAGGAACACAGCTCCTTCGCCACCGTCTTAAAGTTATGTGCTAGTCTGGTAGCCCGCAGCGTTTTATACCGTGTGTTTACTTGGCAGCGGGCACTAAGGTTCGCGAAATAAAACCATTTAGGTCTCTTTTATGTTCGGCTTCCTTTTGCCTTACAGCAATCTTATTGCATAATTACTTTTTATAGTATAAGAGGCTAAAGACAGGGCTGGAGTTTAGTGTTTCGCTTTTTTTGCAGAGCTTGTTTAAAAGCTTTTAATGCGGTTTTAAGTACGCCACTGGTACAGCATATTCTGTCACTGCTACTCCTGCGGTCTCCACCCCACATAAATTTCAACATACCTCCTTAAAATGTACATGCCGCCCCCTCTTCGCCTTGCATGATAAAATGCCATGTTTGGCAGTCTTAACTAAGTTTTATCGATATTTTCGTATTTGAACCTTTCACTTGTCAACGATTCGTTGAGGAGGGCAGGACAGGTCGAAGGCAATTTTCACAAACATCCGCAACGCTAGGACAGGGGAAAGCTTGTACCCAATGAAAAACAGGTGGGCACCCAGCAGCACTGGTGTTCAAAACCAGCTCCTGTCTAATGTGATGTGGATATTCCAACCACTCGGGCACTTCAGTAAAAAGAGCCACTATCCCTGTAGGCCACTGCATATGGGTAACGTGGCTGTGTTTTCTTTGCACCCTCAACGCCTCTTCATTTGCAGCAGCGTCCAGAATTTGACGCTCCTAGCACCAGAGGCAGTGGCATGCAACCTGGCCTCCTCGGTGGCAGACGATGCCGCATTCGACGCGAAGCTGAAAGATGCTCCCCTCTCCATGCGCCTGGCTTTCGCCGCATGCGTACGCGAAGGGATCGGAGAGGAGAGACTTAAAAGGTGAGCACGCTTTTTGGGGCCCACCACGCTTGCAATACTTCTGCTGTGTAGCCCCTAAGGAAATGGAAGAGGGTTAATTTCAAATGTCCCTGGGTAACAATCTCATCGTGGAGCTTTCCTCGAATAAAAATGCATTTCAGTGCTGCGAAAGTGAGACGGCTGCAAAATAGGTCAAAATACGGCACCTATCAGGCAGGTTAGCCACCTAGGCTATGTTACCTTGCGGCCTCATAACAACCTGCCCGCCTGGTTGTGAAAAAACTGCCCACCGTGGCACGTGGCAGTTAAATTGATTGGTCGCTTGGGGGCGCATCACTTAATCGCTGCACCACTGCTCCAGGGAGTGTATGAGAACTCCCCGGGATCTATTAATGTTAAGCATAGAATAAACTTATGCATATATGGCAATTAGCCCATTACGCTATCATGTCATATCCTTATTATGGAGCTGAAGTGTCTCCTCTAGATTTTTTTATTTCATTCGTTATGCTTCGTAGGTCCCGAAGAGTGTGCAATGCATTTCACCCGCGTGCTGTGCGATTTCGGCCCACGTTAAAGAATCGCAGGTTGCCAAACTTATTCCTGAGGCATCCACTATGGCGTCAGCCACAGACGATATCTACCTTCGGGTGCTTTAAACCTCACAAAGTACGAGCTACAACCTTTTTAATCATTTCTCACGCCTTCCATTTTTATCGTCCGCACAATGCCTAGCACCCCTGGTCAAATTCATTTTTGTAGCGATAGCTACACTACGCCAGCCAATTCGCGAGGTCAGCGTGGCTGCACACTCAGCCGTGGCACCACCGCTCCGCCAGCTGTGCGCATGCGCGGAGTGACGTCATAGCCCGCAGCTGGTGTGCGCGCCGCGCGCCTCGCCGCTGCGCCGACGGCAGAGCAGGCGCCACCCGCTTCGTCAGTTGTGCGCATGCGCGGAGAGACGTCAGAGCGCGCAGCTGGTGTGCGCTCCGCGCGCCAACATTATGCTAGCATTTCGAGCCTTCAGCGTGGCGGCGCCCTGGCCATCGTGGCAGCTGCTGGCGGCGCCGCGCAGGCGAGACCGAGTGGGGGAGGAGTGGAGAGGGAAGATAGTGAATCTACGTCCAGGGACGACGATGAAGAAGGAACGCCTAGCGAAACGGAGCGGCGAAAGACTGACTTTGCAATTCGACTTAGCGAGTTCCACTCGGCAAGCTGTAGCTATCGCGTCACTCAAGGTTTAACCAGAACTAAACCATAGCCATTTTTATAACACGCTCTTCTGCGGCGAAAGCGGCTGTTGGCAGGAAACCCTAGGGAATCGGGAGTGTGTTCGCGTGCATATACTGGGTGCTTGAAAAGGCGATATCAGTGAAGAAACACCTTGGCTTTGCGGTGGCGACAGCTGGAACGGGAAGCATAATGAGAAACAGAACCTAGAGCATGCAGGAAGAAGAAATTCTGGCTTCCTGGTGGACGGCTGGAAGGAAAAAATGGCATTTAGGAAAGAAAAGTACTAGTAAATATTTCGTCCTCAGTGGAAACCTAACCCGCGCCGTAATAGAAAGGACACTACAAGGAGTAAGCCGTTATTGCCAATACATCCGAGGAGGTCGAGAGTCGGTTAGCGAGCATATATTAGGTACTTGGACGCCAGGCATTAATGGAGAGAAACATGAGAACCTAGAGCAGGCAAGGAGAAGAAATCGGGGCTTGCTGGTCAACGACAGGAAGCGAAAATTGGCATTCAGGGAAGAAAAATCTTAACAAGTGTTTCGCTTTCAATGGACACCTAACTACGGCGTGATGGAAGGTATTATAAAGAGAGTGAAAGCAAGAAGACAAGAGGCCGAGTGGTTAAGGGCCGCAAGTTTATATCGGCCACATGGGGCTCCACAACACGCGCTGGCATAGAACAGCGCACAGGCACGGAATAATTTTCACTTCGACCATGGCTGCAGGGCTGGGAATTTGAATCCGCTTCTTCGTGACCACTGGGCGAAGCAGGCAGCCACTGAGCTAGTGCGGTGGGTTGAGGAGAAAATAAAAGCAAAAATTGGCAATCTCGAAGTGGACTGCACCTAGGTACGCGGACCGCGCTAGGCTATGCTTAACTTCCCCGAGGAGAGGCCGGTCTGCACTGCGCTGCGCGTATCATAACCGGCTGCGTGCGGACAAGAGTATGAACCACAGTCGGTTTTTTGCCGGCAGCAGACTAGTTTGCTGGGACCCTGGAAGTTGCCCGCAACGATGCGGAAACACTTTAAGGCCCCGGTAGCTAGACTTCGCGTAGGCGCATATGAAATATTTCCATGCGGGGTGCAGTGATATCTGCGTCTGAATGTGGAGGGTTTGTTAGTATATATTTTTCTAGCAAACTAAAGTATTGAAGCGCCTTTCACAGCAGCATATTGTCGACGTCGGAACGGTGCGCCGGCTTCAACATATTGTACATTTGAAATCTGCCAGCGCCAGTGCTGGGCTTCTGCGCGGACGCGCGCTAGTGATAACGCTTACCGAGTTTCGTAATCTTCCTGGCAGTTTAAATAGCTACGCTTTCTATAGATACTAAGCAGTGCTCTAATCTTACTTCTTTCATTATTTTACTGCATTTCTTCACGATAGTGTTCATGTTGTGCTGTGTTGACACCTATCTTTAGTTAGAACAATCCCTCGATGAATACGAAGGTTGAGTGACGCACGAGGTAAGAGCTTACTTGCAGCAAGGGGGGGTGGGGGGGTCAGCTGATCACGGGGAAGAGTACGCTCTGTCGCATGATAAAGGCAAGCGCGTGGCCCACCCGAATAGAATTGTTGAGCAAGACACGTGCAGATGGTGTCTGCATGAGCGGCTGCACTATCAACGCTCAACGAGGAAAAAGGCGCAATAATATCTGAGCTGCAAAACGGGCCGACAGACGCGCGATGCCATTGTGTTGATTATTATGACAGATCTTAGAAGTGAATGGAGATCCCTGCGAAAAGAAAAACCTGATTTACGATGTTAAAGTGAAAACAATCTTCTGTAAGTTAACGGTAATGTTCTGGAGGCACATGGCAGACCAACGAAGATAGTCTCATTGATCACCAGAGAACGGGTACTTATGACTTATGAGACTTGAATTCCCCACATGAAGGGCTAACTTGCAAGCGTTTCAGCAAAGATAACCAGTCTACGGTTACCATTATTTGGGGAAGATCATGCTATGAAGCCATAAATCCCTTCCCAGAAGGCCTTTTTTCGAACCGTAATGGAACAAAATGAAAAAACTTCAGAGTAATTTTGTTTTGGGTATTCAACTGTCCTTCCTAACATCATTGCACAAAGTTCGTACGTACTTCTTAACTGGACAGGTGTTTAAAATTTATTTTAGAAAGACGGCTACCTTTGACTGAGATTTATTAAAACTGACATCGCTGATTTCCTTTAAAATTTTTAAAGACCTTAGTACCTGCTAATTCTAGACCAATAAAAAACTTCTGCATTAAATTTTTGTAGACAATAAAACTAGAGGCCTCATGCAGACCGTATTTCGCTCAGTTACCACGCCATTGAGACCACCACTTACTGCTTTGCAGGCTCGCTCTCGATGCGATCTCCAACGATTTGGACCGTGAGGGAACAACAAATGTACGCCTCTCACCCTACTTGCGCAAGAAAATCCTTGATCTTCTGAAGCTGCAGGAGCCATCACCTCTGTCTCAGTCGTAAGTTGTTACCGAGTTTTGCTTGCGTCTACCCGCGGCTCTGTCTTTCGTTACTCGGCGAATAACGTTTCGTGTGGCGTATGAAAAACATAACGGTTCTACGTAGCATCCTTGTAGATAAGTAACTTTCGCGGCACCATTTTGTCTTCCTCAGTTTAAGGGGTGGCGAGGCTTTTTGCATAAACATTATTTTTGTGAAATATTTAAACGAATTTTTTTTGCACAAGCACTTTTAGCGGCCATTCCCCGCATTTAGTTGTTGTTTGTTTGTCTGAATCTTGCTTTGTGGTAGGTGTTTTTTGGACAAAGCCTGCCCACCGGCCTGCCTATCGGGTTGTGGGTAACCTGCCCAGGGGAATAGCGCACCTAATTCGGATTCGGCCCGACTACGCAAATCCGCCGTCATTTCTTCTATGTTATAGAATGCCTTAGGCCCTAACTGCAGAAAATTTTTGCACTAGTTCTCAAAAATATTTTTCTTTTACTGTTGTCGTTTCGTCGCATTGTGAAAAGTCAGCATATTCGGCAAAATGTAAAAGGCTAGTCCGGCTTTTACGGGGCAGTGATATTTTTTTTCTCCCCAACAAATTTTATGTAGTCGTTTCTTGCGGTGTAGGTACCGTGCAGATGTGTACGCTTCCAATAAAGATATCCTGCCAAGAGTTGTCAAATCACCTAGCTCAAAAAATAAGATTTTCATTCAATTTATTGTAGTGTGGGTCTAGTAAGAAAGAAAACCGGATTAAAATAAAGTAAATACTCTTTGATATCAGTTCGATAAGATGAGAAACAACCGAACAGAGCAGCCTTGAGAAAAAGCCATTCAAAGATGAGCAACACGATTACTCCTCCAGAGAGGGCCATCTTTGTAGCCGTAGGTGTCCTTTTTAATACAGCATTGCTTCGCTACCTGGCCTTTGGCCTAGTGCGCTTGTAATGACATATTTTTCTGACTACACAGTTTTGAGCTGCTTGTGGCAGGGTGTTGCTTGCTTGGCTGTGATTCCATGCCGTCCCTCGCGGGGTTTCCATCGCCAATAAAGACACATGCCGCCGAAGTGCTACCAGCGGACCCTGAGGTGCTGGGATAGGCGTCCACGCGCCCTCCGCAATCAACTCTCTCGAAGTAGCCCAGAGAGAATGTTCTTATCATTCTTGGGCGTGGGTTGTTCTCGCCTGTGGCTGCCGTGCGCAGTTTTGTACTTCTTATCGAAGTAGTGTTGGTCCATGATCGCTGAAGTGCGGACATAACCACCGTAACGCGGGACAAGGAAGTGCAGCTAGCCGACCGCAAGAGCAGATTTCTCGCGATCGGCTCCCGCCAAACGGCGCCGGTTGCTATAGGCACTCTAGAAATCAGTGCCCACATGAGACCAGCAACGTGGCATGACCATAGGGCCACTGCTTTTGATGTGCTCGTTCCTGGGCTCCAAATAGATATTAAGTGTCCGGTTTCAAGTTCAAGAAACAAGTTTTCCGCCAAGCCCAAAATAACGCTGCTTGGTTACTGCGCTTGAACACACAGGAGTTCCAAAAGACTCCAATTTGTCCAGCGTTTCACAATGTGAAGTACCAGAAATGTTGAAATAATTTTCGGGGTGTAAGCCGGTGAACATTATCAACAACACCTCTTGACACCTTAGAAAACAAGTCATGCAATCGCATATCTTTATCTTTAAGAAACTGCTTTCGCCATTTTACGCGATTTGAAAATAGCGTTTCCCCTTCAAGAGCTTTGACTAGAGTACAATTTGCACCGAGGATATCGCACAAGTGCTTCCGCAAGATTAAGTTTGGCGCGCTCTTCTCCTGACGAAAAGTAGCGCTTGACCAGACAGGACAAAGAGGACACCCTTCATTTTGTCCTGTCTGATCGAGCGCTAGATTTCTTCATGCATGATACACCAACTCGCTTTAACAGCTACCCTCTTCTGCCGATTGTGCATTCGTAACTTGCGTGACAAAATGTAGGACCTTCGTATTCATAAGACAGCACAACAATATAGAAGCAATCGGTCGCCACTGATTCCTCTTTCTTAAGGGGGCTCTAATGGAGCTCCTGCATTTGTGAGGAAAATTTCGAACGTGGGTATAACTACTATCCAGTCAAGAGCAGTGGTCTTCGCCAGATGAAGTTTTGACGAGTGGGAACCGCATGTTGTAAAGCTGCACTACTCTGCAAGAGCGGACATAAGATAGTGGCTGCATTATGAATAGTTGATGATAAGAAACTAAGTTTACTCCGCCTCCGGGAAGTTTACTGTTACTTATCCATCTTTTTATGTTTGCAATAGATAAGCGCGAACACATGAAAATTTATCGTGCGACAATTTTACTGTGTAGTATTCTTGTTTATTTTTCTCAAACGGTGGATGTGAAAGATGTAGAAGTTCAAAATTTTGAACCTTATGTGGCTTTCCCGGTCACTCCACTGCGGCTGCCACGAGGCACACCAAGCTGTGAAGCCAAAAACTTCTGAAGCGGAAGCACAAGAAAAAGCGATAGGCATGTGATTAGGAGAAATTTTACCCTGCAGGAATGTAGGTGTATGCTTATTTTAGCACTTTTGTGCACATTTTTTCATGTATTGCAGAAGGCTCCTACATGCAGCTGCGATCAAGAGAGCGATTAAGCTTCGTGCTGTTCGCTCACTGCTTGAAGCAAAGACGGTAAGCACGGCAGTCTCTTTAGTAAGCATTAATTAGCTGCCAACGCTTCGAATAACATGCGGCAAGAGGCCCAGAATTGGTTTCTGATGTTAACATTAAAATGAAAGGAATAAATTATATCATCGTGCAATGCAGTAAGCTAAGCGCGCACTATGTAACAGGGCCTCATCTCGAAAAGACAGGCATACGATACTTCCATAACTTAGATACGAGCCAAATTTCCTACGCTGTTTGACGACATAGCCTGGCAATGCGTACTCGGATACAGAGTTTGCTAATCCAGCAGAACGAACGTTTGAGTGGAGACGTTGGCGGGAGAGCAAAAGCCTTCAAGAGTGGAAAGATAGCACGGAACATTTGTTCCTAAAACCTTCAGGACTTCAACGTTCAGTCGGTACCCTAAGTACCTTTAACATTCGTGTAGTATTGCTTCCTGAAAATGACATATATAGTCTCTCTCACTGTGACATTCCTTAGGGTTCCGCTGAATGTTATGGAGCACATAACTTGGGCCCGGGGTAGCTCTGGCATAGGGTAGAGCGCCTGCCTCCTATGCAAGAGGAGCGCGGTTCAAATCCTGCTGTCGAAATGTTGCTCACTAGATAAAAAAAAATCAATCCAACTGTCGTTGAAATTGGGGAAACTAGCCTGCGGTGTGGCCTCAATCCGGCATCCAAAGCCGACAACGCACACTCTAGCCGGAGGAGAACCTCGTCACCCTCGTGTATCGCTTGGCCACGCTCTTCCACATGAATACACTAATTGCCCTATGGCCGCTGGGTCCCCAGCGAATGCAAGAAACCGACCAAAGCGGAAGTCCGACGTAGGTCGCAGCGGAGGGTGCTGATAATCTCTGGATCCGGACACACTTTCCCCGTTGAGGACTAAGGTCGCTGTACAATCGTTATGGTTGCTTTCCAGCCTACTTATGTACCCTTCATCTACACCTTAGTTAAGCACTGTCTGCATGACAGCTGAAGTTTCGACTGAGCCAGATGGTTTCTCGTAGTTTATGAAGGCTATAGGTAAATGTTCCTTATATTCTGCTAGTTTTCTATCACATGAGTAATCGCATGAGTATGGTTCGTTGTCGAGAAGCATTTCCGAAAGCCAGCCTGGTATTTGGGGGACTGAGGTCTAAGGCTGATTTAATTCTATTGGCGATTAGCCTAATTAATGCCTTGTAAACAACGGGCAGTACACTCCTCAGTCTAACGTTTTGCGTCCTTGATATCTATTCGAGGGTCAACGTCGTGACGCGATGCGTAAACGCAGTGTCAAGTTTTTATAGCACATATCTCCATCGTTATTGATCAAATCGACACTTCAACTTTACCAGCCACTTCCGCCGCCTGCATTGAATCTATTTGTTTATTTACTTCCTCTTTCGTAACTGGCAGGATATCCTACTCTTCCACATCATTGGCTTTATAATTAGCTTCCTGATTATTTCGCTTTTTCTACCAGTATACGTAGAATTGTTCGGGTATTTTACCTATGTTATTCATTTCAGTAATGACACTGGCCTCCTCGTCTCTTAGGAAAACATCCGATTGTTGCGATTGACTCATTTCCGCTTGACCGTCTTCATGCCGCCGCCCTTCTTTACGGCATGCCCATCCTGTTCATATTATATTTCGTTATGGGGTCTGCCTGTCGCTTCAAAATTGGTTTTGAAGTCTGGCAGCAGTACATTTTCAATGGGACTAGATGCTTTCGTGCTTAGGGGTTTCTTAATCAAGTGTTTCGCCTTCTGAATGTGCTTCCAGTATCCTGCTCTGCTACCCCCACACCCTACTGCTGCTGCGTGCTCGGTAGTAACATCTCAGATGGTCCTTCATTGCTTGAAGACTAGGTCGCCGTCCTCGATTAAAGCCGATTATCTTTACTGCAGCAAGGTCCTGAATTCATCTACTCTCCCTCTTAACCTTAGGGCGTCGTTGGCATTCTTTATTACTTGATTGTTCCGTTCCTTGTTCACGTTCAGGCTAATTAAAAACATCGCGATCAAGTGGTCACAACGTCCCTCCCTGCCGCGCACCTCCATAATCTGTATTATGCCAAGATACGTGCAAAAATTAAGTCTATCATTAGTTTATTAGTTCGTTTTTTGGTCTCACTGTTCGGCTTCCTCGAACTCCAATTCAAGTTCATCCCTTTTCGGAAGAAGATATTCAGGATCGGCGCATATTTTATTTTGTGAAATATGATAAATTCTCTATGCTATTCCTACAATTTACTTCATGTTCCACCAGTCTCTGGACGCCTGGCTTCTTCCCTGCCTTGGCATTTGAGTAGCCCATGAGGACAGTGTATTATGTCTTCACTCTTCTCACTGCCGTTTACATGCCTTCAAAGAACCTCTGGGCTACCTCGCCATCATGACTGGACGTAGGCACACTTGTACACGCTTAAAAATTGCCCTTTTAAGAGACTTAATTACGTTAACTGCCAGCGATACCATTGTACGCACTTTCCTCCTTAAACGTTGTTTATTTTAGACCTGGTTTTCTAATCTAACTAAGACCTATGGCACCGCTCGGCAAGTGGAGCCTCACTAGATAAAGTTCTTGTGTTAAATTTGCTCGGTTCAGTTTTCAATGGCGGCCTGTCCAGTTTCAGCACCACGTGGTGCGTCACAAGATAGACTAGCGCCTTGGTCACTTCCTCCACAGACATGGGACTGACGAGGCGGGTGGTAATGGAGGGATTCATATTAGAACTTGTGGCCAAGTACTGGACTAGGCTGGCCAAGTCCTGTTCTGGTGATAAGGCGTGCTGTCGCTTCTGCTCGCCGGGAACACTGCCACAACCCAGGCCTCGTTATTCAGTTCCATCGAATTTTTTTAGCCTAGTGGATAACTGCACCGTAAGAGGATTCCAACCGGCATGCTGCTACCTGCAAGGTGGATGCCCTACCTTTACGTCATCGCCGCCTTCTGTTGTGTAACATATTTCTTATTCCTTGATGACACGCAATGTTCTACCAGCTTGCAAGCTATTCGTGCTAGAAAAACTTGGCTTTATTATAAAGATTCAAGCAAAATTGGGATAAGAAATTTAGTCTAGCCAATTTCCAAACATCAGGCACGTGATCTGCATCGAAATTTGGCTGAAATAAGGGCAACAAAACAATAGTATATCTCTTCTTGTAGTCTTGAATACTTGTGCACAAATACCGTCATCAAGAGGCGCCCACTCAGGAAACACGATTAATATTATATGAAATTTGCTGAGAGCAGATATTGCCCCCATTAACAGAGCTCAAAAAAGTCGTATGCTCAATTCCGTGAGAGAGAAAATTCGCTTTATAAAAAGTTAATAACACAACAAAAATATGGTTAGAATTGAACTGCCGCTTCTGATAATGAGCGGATGCTGTCGTCATACCGAGTTGGACGAATGCATCCGACTCTTGACTCTCAAATTTTGCCCCTCAATTACGAAGATTTCTACAACCCCGCTATTCGTTGCTGCCACTATTTCAGGTTTATACTTTTGGGGCTGCCTTATATAGGACTCGTAATAATTTTACAGAACCGAAAAGCTGTCCATTCGATTACAGCCGCTTTCTTTGTCAAAGTGAAACTAAAATGTTTTTTTTTGTTTTGAAAATTCGGGTTATTGAAGAACTCAGATCTAAGAATCTTCTAGGTAAAGTATGGAACGCAGTTTTGCGCTAGCGTTTGAAACGGTAACGGAATCATCCATTAAAACCGTGACGATGTTCAGGCTTTTAAACGATGAGAAGATTGCGGGGAGGCTCGTGTGGACGTCATTATTGTGGAAATTTCAGATGCCCGCTTCTTTCGCTTACATGGTGCCTTGCGTCGTCCGGTGCAGCAAAACAATGTTACGTGAGCGTCTACTTAGGTGAATTTCGTTTTCTGCCTCGAAACAACCGTTCCTTCGCTGGAAACGTAGCGCTGCCGTACGTGACGTCATCATAGCGCTCGCTGCCGTTCGCTGTGCACTGCAAAGAAGCCTGAACGCCGAAACTGCCTAACTCAACAATTACCGTCAGGATTTTAAAAGCTAACGCAAAACGATTTACATGCTTTACCTGCGAGTTTCACACACTCAGCTCCTTTGAAACAATCCAAATTTAAAACCCCTTCAACTGCTCTTTAATGCAGCGCTTTAAGTTGGCATTAAATTATGAATTCTGAGTAGATCCAATTTTTCAACTGTGTAAATGTTTGTCCTTCAGCTTAACAAGTTTACTTCTGAGAATACAGCACTTGTCATTTATGTTGCGGTGAGAACGGAAATCGCAAGAAGAGCGATAAGCCTGATGACTGTCCCCATAGCATTGCATCAACTACCCCTCTTTTGAAACAAAATATCATCTCCCTTGTTTGCGTTGCTTTCATAGTTTTAATGAACCTTTACTGTTTAGTTGACCGTGTTTAGTTGAAGTTTATTGCATGAAATAGAACATCACTTGCCTCAGCAGGAAAAAAGTAGGATACATTCGGCTAAGATAGAAAGATATGACAATATCTAGGAATTTTTCTTATATTATTGATATTTATTATTACTATTATCTAATATTTATTATTATTGTTTGACTATTCAAGATAATAGTACACAACTGTGGTCTTCGGCGACGCGACAAAAGGCAGTAAGCTGCCTTACGAGATCACTCAACCTTGGAACGAACAGCGGACGACACTCAAGCACAGATCGAAACAACATAAATGCTTGTTTACAAACTTAGCAAGGCTGAGAAAAATTTGTTGATTTTGTTTTTTTTAAGAACGAAAATCACTACAGGCACAAAAACAAAATTAGGTATACAATTGTGCTTGAGTTCGTAGATTACTAAAGCTATCTTAAATACATGTACATGGAATATGATTGAACTGATTGAATGATTAAATGATTGAACACTTGAATACAAATTGTTGGTCATTCTAAGGCACTAATCTTCCTCTAAGAACAGTTCCTCGAATATTTTCTTTACTTTATTTAAAAGAGCGAATCTTGGTTAACAGGTCCTGAAAGACAGGATAGTGCTTTATTAAATGCGGTATCTGATCGCCTATGCCCTTACATCCGTGTTTGGTCCGAGCCCTCTGCTCGGTTATAACATTGCTTTTTAAATGGTATGCGCTTTTTTTCTGATATTTTCTTTCTAAAATAGTTTTATCGCTCTGGTGCTGGCGATACTTCAAGACTTAACTGTATTTGCATTAACTGTATTAACTGTATTAACCGTAGTTGCAGTATTTCATATGATTTAAAAAAGGACGCACAAGTCGCTGCTAGCAGCATTTCAAAGGCATCGTGCCAATACCCTTGATTATTTGTTTGATCTTGTCAGCTTCCGACATGCGAAGGTTTACACGTTTGCATGTAGACATCTTCGATGTAGCTTGTAAAACTTTCGCCGACAATTTAGCCGTAATGTGCCCTCAAGACTATCTCCGTTGGCTCAACTGGAGGACAAACTTGTTCTTCTAAGTGTGTTATTTCATATGTTTTGTCAAACAGTAGAAAATGTGATTTGTTGCAATAACGCTCATATGTCCCCAACATATCCATATAATATCTACTCAAGGATTCAAACTGTGCCGCTATCTGGCAAATTGTTCTCAGCTGACCTCTGAAAACTGTAAGCCCGTTGTTTCCTGCTTACGCCTTGGCCAATTGCAAGGTGTGATTGCTACAAGGAAAAAAAAAGGTTACTAAAGGCCTCCGCGTCCCTGCGGAAGGGTTAGGAACTACACCCTTTGCAAATAATTCATAGAGCCCAGGAGTGTTCGCTTCTGGGCTTGCTATGAATTTCCACCGCTCCAAATACCTTAAACCTAAAAACAACTTTGGTCCCAATCCTCTGATGGTTAGGGCTCCCAAGGATACAAGACCACCGCCTTCTGTGCACTGCATGCCTCCGACTTCTGCCCGATTTATCCTCTTGCCTTTTAATCAATTCTAACACACCTGTTTTTTCCTCATTTGCAGATACAAAGGATTTTAAAACCGGTGCGGCTGGGAAGGTCTGCGGGCGATGACGCCTTGAAATCACTTAACGAAACAGACGCCGCCGAGTATGAGCCACTCGAATACTGGGCAAGGCAGAACTCATGAAAGCAGAGTATAGTTCCACAGCTCGCCTGGAGAATATGTTTTGAATTAATATCTGCCAACTATTAACGTATTTGGTACTTCTTGCCAACCTTTGGTGTTTTGGAAGGCTTTATATCTACCTCTTGCAGACGGTTCCTTCCTCTGCAGTCAGGCGTCCCTCTCGATGATTCAGCTTTCTCAAATTTAACGAATTTCTGATTTTAATATAACATTTTCACATTTATGATGAGGTGAATAAAAGTAATACATTGTATAAACTGCACGAACCGAGCAAGCAGCATACACAGTTGTAAATAAATGGCCCGGTTTTTTGTGAGAACGTTTAAAATGATTTCTTGGCATCGCATGACTAACACAGAAGAATGCAAATCAAAACCAAAACTTTTTCGCTTGATAGTTAACGGCACCTATCATTACTAAAAGACATCATTACGATCATTACGCAGGAGAAGACAGGACACGTTTGCCTTTACTGCTTCATTACTGCTTATCTGCAGTTGAGTGAACATACTTTCTAGCCTAGTGTCCATAAAAAATTGGTAAGGCTGCACTACCAATAAACGTGAGGGCCATCATATAATAATCGCTTGGTTAATCTTATCGCAGGGTTCGGCACTTTTTTGGAGGGGTTAGAGGGGGAGGTGACACTTAGGATTGTCACTGGCACTCCCCTCCCAGTGTGGTCTATGGCCTTCAGTATTGCCACTGAGGTACCTAGACGTGTTCGATGCCTCCGTCCTGAGGTTTGACTGAGGCTTAATATCTTCAGCTCGTAGTACCTCAGTAATACCAATATCTTTTCCTAACGCACGCAATCTGTGTCTGTCCCTAGCTTTCTTCTGAAGATGAAAAGAGGCACCGCTTAGCATATAAGGGTTTCGGTGTCCCATGACAGCCACGCAAAAATAGGTGGTACTACACCAATTCGGGATGGGCAACGTTCTCCAACGATGGCAGCCTCCAAGAAGGCATGGGTCTGCAATGGAAGCTCCTGTAGAAAATGCATGGCAAAAGGGGAGGAGAAGAGGTCACCACTCACATACACCATTGCGTTCAGTGAAGCATGGTAACCGATGGGCACGGTTTTCACGATGAAATTCCACCGAATCGCTAGAAGAAAAAATGGCACGAACAGAGCGCCATTACTTTAGCTTTCCAAAATCTGTTATAATGGTATGCTCGCCAAAGCATTTTCGAATAGGTAACGATGAGCGGCAGTGATGAAGGAGAGAGGCTGCAGTCTTCACAAGTCTATGGTAAGAGCAAATGGTTACTGCGCAAGCTCTTAAGGCGTTCAGTTTTATAGACGGTGCTGAATGCCAATTCTGCAGAATCCGGGCCGCATCTCGACAAATAACACCATCCAGGACATTATAAAAGGACTATACTTAAAGAATCAGGTTTTATCGTCAGTCATGTAAAAATTTATTTTTCGCTTCACACGAGCCTACCGCCCTGGATTGGTCACGGCGAGCATGGCGTCCAAGATGGCGTCCTTCTCTCACTTATACCCTGCTCTGCAATGGTGCTGTTCTCGCTACTCCGCAGCACTGACACTTGCTTTTATATACGCAAGCGACAGCTGTATGTGAAAAGATGTCTATTCCTCTGATTGTAGTTCGGACAGAAATGGCTAATCTGCCCAGTCCGAACTATCGACAGGTGCTCGTGCGCAGATTAAATTTTATCGTTCGCGAGGATATTCGCTGCTGTCCGAGCCTCTATGAAGGTACCAGGCATATTCAGAACGGCTCTGTACCACGAGTGGTGTAGCGGATCTATTTCTTTTTATGACTGCCTTAGGTCCACCATCGCAATGCACTGCGGATTAACACAAAACGCTTTGCACGAGCAAGTGCTCTTGTATTGCTGATCAGAAAGTTTAGCATGCGGAGTTCTGAAACTTTGGAACTCGTTTCTCACATAATGGCGCGTTAAACATATATAGTAATTTCATAATAAGGGGATAATTACTCATTGGTCATTGGTATCGACCCAAGCTCAGTCATACGGCTACAAAGGAAAGCTATACAGCTTTCTCAGAAACTTATTAATTAAAGAAAATTTGTCCTGGTCCGAGTTTCGAACCAGCGCACCACCGCAGCAGTTTCTCTACAACTGAGCTAGCCGGGACGGCAAGCTTATTGTAAGGCTAGAGCGAACTGATCAATAACGTGCACTGGGAACAGTGTTTGTCAATTTTGGTCAATAGTAATTTTATATTCTCTTGTTTTTCTGACTGAATATTGTTGGTCTCTGTGGATAATTCTAGAAGCACTGTCAAATTTTGACAAAGATTGTTGAAGATTCTCTTTAAGAAGTACAGATCCTGTTTTGTTATTAATGTCATTAAAAAGAGTATATTAGCAACATTCGATCTCCTGAAAGAACGCGAAAATTTTGAAATTTACTGCCGAATAAAATTTTATGCACATCCCACTGAAACTGCTGCTTTTCCCGCGGTAAGTAGAAAAGTCACGGAGTAAGGTGATAATGCCGACTCTGGCGCGTCGCATTGCATTCGCCGAGTGCGATTTTACTACACGTACGCTCGGCGTATGATCACAGCTCATCTTTGTGCTGTACTTCCTCCGTTCCCCTTTGCTCGTCGAGGCGGCTTTGTGCGCTTTTCTCCTCTTACTATCCTCCTTGCAGAAATAGCCAAATGAACGCGTCACCTCTCGGCACTGCTGAGATGCGAAATGCGGTGGCGACCAGCGAGCGAAGAGCTATCGGAATGCCGCCTGTGCGCGCCGTCTCCTAGTCTGGAAACCAGTGAAATCATGCTTTTCGTTCAGGGTACACAAGCCTGTTTTTTTTTCTAACATTGGTTCTCGCTTTCCTGAGTACCCGATCAAACGCACACAGAATTTTTGTCGCGCATCTGTCGCGCGACACAATTCTTTGTCGCAAGACAAGCTATACTATCTGCATAACATGAAACGGTACAAGACAGTTGAAACACAAAAAAAACGAATGAAATAATCTCTTCCCTGAGAAGCTCGTACCAGCGCAGGTTAAATTCACTTAGAAGACGCGTTTACATCCTTCCGAATTGTCAATTAACCTCTTTCTATTTGCCCTACAGGAGGTAATGCGTTTTTTTGTCACCGCAGTTCAGTTCTTTTCTCGTTTCATTTGTTCCTGATTACATACCAACTACATGTTCAATGAGTAACACAGGAAGCTCGTCTCCCTTCAGGCCGTGTCGTCTGGGCACCGGCCGCGTCATTTTGTGCTGTCGTCTGCGTGTACCTGTGAACATCACTCGACAAAGGCACGTAGACGACAAGCCAACCAACAAGGCGACCGGTACACACACGGCACAGCGCATATGAGAAACGCACACTGTGCAGTGTTATTTTAATGGTGCTACGTACAGTATTGCGCGTTTTTATCATGAAGACTTTCAAAAATTTCCTCGCCTCAACCGCTGACTCATTTGCGGTGAAGCTGCACACAGAGCTTGCGTATTATGGTAACTTTTCGTAGCAAGCTTGACAACGGTACTTAGTTGAGCCGTGCATGATGCGAAAGCGTAATCGTCTGCGTAGAGACCGGCGAACCAAAACCACCCAAACGACAGTTTTTCGCTGAAGGGTGGTAGTGGCGCTATCTGTTTTTGTCAGTGGAAAGCGTCACGACAAGGACGACAAGCCTCGTTAAATCAGTTGTTCTGATTTTTTTTTTCCCCGCTCGGTTAGTCGAAAATGTTGTAAGCACTTCAGCTGAAGCAGGCGAAACGGCCGGAACGGCATGCTCAAAGGGCCCTGTCAGTCTTGGTGCACATGATAGACACGGCTGAATCTTCAAAGAAAAACATTTAATGAAGGAATAACTGGATTACATGATGGCCTCGATGAGAGTGTACGTACATGTGGCAGAACGCTCGGCCCTCTCTCCCGCGCGCCTCCCCGCGGAGACAATGCTAGGGTGAGGGCGCTTCCTGTTGTTTCCTCCGCTTGCCGATAGGTGGTGCGCGTTGCGTACCAACACTAGTGTTCCTGTATATGCTCCCGCAGAGAGCAGAGTGGCGCGACTGTTTTCCTCGCGCCGCTCTTGACGCCATTCGCTAAGCGGCCATCACGTGATGCTGCTGACGACGTTTGTTCCATTTTGAAGTGGGGGAGCCGACTTTCCAGGCGCAACGCCGGTTCCTCGCCAGCCCCAGTACCCTCTCGACTGCCATCGTGATCGTACGCGTCCGGTGCGGTCGGCTGCGGTGTGTTCCCGCCTTTACGTGCGCTACAGTTGTATATATTTTGATAGTATGCAGTGACGGCAGCCACCAACTATGACGAGGTGCAGTGCGCCAAACTGCAAGAACCGTACCGAAAGCGACAAAGCGTTTTACGCAGTGAACAAGCTTTGCCTAGGCTATTCAACTATTTTATTTGTTAAGAATACCCTTAAGGTTCTGCTAACAAGGATGTTAACACTGCAGGAGAGGGAACAAAAATAGCATGAAATACTTGAAAGCAAAATTGGATATTGAGATAATTATTTTTCCTGGAGTAAAAGCATGGAGCAGTCCAAAACAAAGGTATTTCAAAATGCAGTGAAGGTACATATAATTCAAGTAGGTCAAGAGAAAACGCAATAGTGCTTAGGGGAAAACGAGCAAATAACAGCACCAGAAAGAGATACACATCACTTTTCGAGATCATTGGAAACTCGTACGCCACAATTCAGCTACAGTGATTTAAGGCAGGCTTCTCTAATTTTTGGATATTAAAATATTAAAAAAGTACGGCAAGTGATGTGTTTGGCTTGAAAAGATGACCATGGCATAGGAAAAATGGAATGGGGGGCTAGAAGTCAAACCAACAAATGATACGTATATTTTGTGAAAGATAAGCGCGATAGTTTCCGATATCCATGCCTTTGGTTGGTTAGATTTACTTGCGTGCAAAATGCATTGCTTTAGACTGCCCGCATTCACATCGTATGCAGCGTGGTTTCACAAGCTTCGTGCAACATCGGCGGTCGCAACCCTATAGAATAATGTATTTCAATGTGGTTCTGCGGGGAGATGCATTACCGCACTACTCTTCATCGCACAACTCGCGCGGGTTTTTCATTTCCAAACATTTCTGCCCCATTAATGTCTGTACTGCGAGCTATCGCTGTCATTCCGCGATCTTTCTGTCATGCTGTATGATATTTTCGGCAAATCGGATTATTTTCCGACGTTTTTTTCAACGAAGTATGATGGGCTTAGCATCAATCTCTGAGCACTGATACAGTAAAAGTAAATAAGGATGCCCGCAATCAAGCGCCGTTTGTAAGCTTTTCAAAAAAAAAAGCGAACTGCTCTACAACGCCAGCCCCGTCATGATCCCAGCGCCTGTGCGCTCGACGAGCTGCTTTCCCGCACAGCTTGGAACAAAATGGCGGACCTTCGCGCAACTCTGCTCCCTGCGGGAGCATATACAGGAACACTAACCAACACAAGCTCACACGGCCGGGTCTTCAATTTATTGCGTCCTCGAAATAGTAGACTCGAAGCCAGCGTGATGGTCTTCTTTGACGTGGCCGATGACCCGCGATTTGGAAAGGTGCCAGGACCTCTCCGCACGGTTGCATTTGAGAGATCTCCTGCCGTACTTCACCCACTGAAGGAAGTCTGGGACTCGCACACACACACACACACTGTTGTTGTGGTTACCCTGTTGTGATCGATGCACTTCGGTTGTTGCAGGACGTCTTGTCGGTAGACTTCCGTTTGCCGTTTTTGGTGTGTGCCGTTTATTCCTATCCACTCGATCGTATGAGTTCCATCTGTGTATCGTTGGATGTAGTCAAACATGATGCACTCTGGCCAGTGTGAACCTATGACGGCTTCATACGGCAGGTCTTTGGCCACTTTCACGTCCACGGTAGCGCTTGCATCCCCGATAGTGATATGTCCTTGTGTTGCTCCAACAAGTGCTGCTGAATCACCGAACGGGCCTTCCAGTACACAATCCGTGTCTGGCACAATATCGAAGTTGTGTTCCTGTGCGAACGTGAGTGACAGCAGTGACGAAGTTAATCACGTGTCCCATAAGGCCATCGTCTCTATGATTTTCGTCGGTATAACGATTATGTTTCCCTCTGAGCGCGCTGTCACGATGCAGTTGGTTCGTTCCTCCCGAGCCGCTTTTTCTTCCTTCTTTCGTGCGGCGGCTGCCTTCTTCTCGGAGCGTGTGTCGGGTATCGCGCAATCCCGGGCGCGGTGGCCCCTTTGAAGTCAGCGAGCGCAGGTGTCTGCTGGAATTCGCGTGTGCTTGCTTGGTCCGTGATCATCTTTCACTGCTGCGTTCCTCAGCGGTTCATTCCGTGCGAGTGGCTTCGCACTAGTGCCGTCGCTTTTCGTCGTAGTCATGCGCCTGTCGAATTGTCGGGCGCCGTTGATTAACTCCGACACGCTGCCCTTTCTCAGATCGCGGAAGGCCGCTAGCATGGGCCTTGCGTTTTCTGACCGCACACCCCGAATTAACCAATCCACGATGTCGTCGTCGCTTAGGGCGTACTTGCCGCGTTTTATGCGTTTCAGTCGGCTCTACATATAGTAGGTAAGAGTTTCATCTTCCTTCTGTCGTCGTGCGTTGACGTTTTCGACCCTCTCGCAGAACAGTGGCTGCTTGTCGAATTCTTTTCGGAGTGCCGTTACCCAGGTTGTCCATTCCTTTAGGCCTACGCCGTCCGTGCGATGCCAAGCTGAAGCGCGGCCGCGCAGCCCAGAGATAGCAGCGTTCAGCATGGCTATCTCGCTCTATGAACATCTTTCGCGCATGCTCTCCACAGAAGTGACCCATTCGTCTAGACTTTCGCTGTGCGTCCCGGAGAACGTCGGGAGACTTTCCGTGAGATCTGGCATTGTCGTGACTTGGATCGCAGTGCTTTCGTTGACCCGTCGTGTGGTGTCGTCGCTGTCTGCCGCGTTAATCGGATTTCCGGCTGATCCAATTTGTCGTTTCAGTAGTCGTGTCATCATTTGCATTGTAGTCGCGAGCATCGTGAGCTCCGTTGTGCCGTTCGCCGTTTCAGTTCACGTGGTCGTGGACGTTTCGCCGAAAAGCATGTCTGGTTGCGGACCCCGGTGTAGGTCTTCACTCTCGTACTCGTCGTTGAATGTTGAGTGTTTCGCTTCGCCTTGTTTAGCCATGGCGGTTGTTCGCGCGTAACGTGCGTCACGCTTTGTCGTCGGGAGTGGGACGTCGTTCGCTGACACCGTGGAGGCCGGGAACTTTCGAATACGATTTCGTCCCGCGTCATTGACCTCGTTCAGCTTTGTCCTCAGTCCGTCTGAACTCGCTGCGTCTTCGTGGTCGCACAGCACGTGGCGTTGTCATGAATATCAGCCGTTGAGTCACGGTATTTTCCGGTTGCTTGTCCGCTTTGGCTTCGAATTAATGGATCCTCGTCGCCATGTCAGCCTTGGTGCACACAATAGACACGACTAAACCTTCAGACAAAAAAATTTAATGAAGGAATTACTGGATTACATGACGGCCTCGATGAGTGCGTCCATGCGGCACGAACGCTCTGCCCGCTCTCCCGCGCGCCTCCCCGCGGAGACAATGCTAGGGTTAGGGCAACGTTTTTAGATAAAAACGTTGGGTCAGGGCGCTTCCTGTTGCTTCCTTCGCTTGCCGATAGGTAGTGAGCGTTGCGTACCAATACAAGCTAACAGCCCGCGCTTCTTGCAATGGTCGCCTCGTAGCCTTGTCGTGACGTTTTCCACTGCAAAAACGGATGGCGCCACTGCCGCCCTTCAGCAAAAATATGTCGTTTGCGGGTTTTGGTTCGCCTATTTCTACGTACACGATTGCGTTTTCGCATCATGCACGGCTCAACTAAGTAAGTACCGTTGTCAAGCTTGCTACGACACAAAAGTTACCATAATGCGCAAGCTCTGTGTGCAGTTTCACCGCAAATGAGCCAGCGGATGAGGCGGGGAAATTTTTTAGTCTTCCCGATTAAAACGCACAGTACTGTACATGGAGGGTAGGCAAACGAGAACATGGAAAAGCAGCGTTGTTCGCTCGGCAGTGAAGCACCCTTCTGCCTCCGATGTTGGGTCTACCAAGTTGAGTTGTAGAAATTTCCTAAATACGCACACTATTTGGGTGCTGTGTGATGTGAGTACAAATTAAAAGAACCTAAATACCCGAAATCAATCCAGAACTCTACACAACACTCTATTAGCCAATCTCCAAATGGCGGACACCAAATCCGACATACTTCATAGTTTTCCTGGTGCAGTACTAATACTGTCTACAACGCCGTCCATGAAACGCACAAAAAAAGACAAAGAACAGACGCAAAACGTGTGCATGGGAAGCACGAGCATTTAAAATCCAGCACGGCACGGTAGGTGAGCAGTATAAAGCAGGCAAAAGGAGACGAGTAGAGCGCTGACGCAGACGACGTGCCTGTGTAGCGCCACGAAGCAGACAACCATGGCGCATGGCACGACGCATGCTGCGTGCTCTCAGAATAATGAGGAGGTAGCCGTAGACTTTCTAAATATTACCTAGAGGGAGTCTAGGCGAGTTTCGTAATTTCCCAAGCAGGTGCTTAAAAGGAAAAGAGCGGCTCAGAGGTGCAGTGGACTCCCGGAATAGGGAAACCGACACCAACATTAGTTCTAATGAAATTTATTCATCATCATCATGCATGCGGTGCTGCACTTCATCCACCATGGACAGGTGCAGGAATACCGGCAAGATGAGGTTTCGTGTTGGTCTTTGCAACTGCTGGGCATGAAATGTCGACTCAGTCATAACAATTAGCTCGTTTTTTGGGGCAAAATGCGAGGAAATGCTGTGAAAGTTGCCGCACTAGTCTAGCAATTGTGTTAAATTTATTGAAGAGCTAGAATGTGCACTATTAAAATAATATCGTCTGCGCGCAGAGCAGCACATCGTGGCGCACAGCAGCGCAGATGATTATTCAGACGCAGAATCCATGCTTTCGGCCCAGCACTAGCAAATCCAAACAAGAAACCTCGTCTTCCCGGTATCCCCGCGCGTACCGGGCACACTTTTTGGAGTATGGGCAATGCGCACCACATGGCCACTGTTGTAGGTGAGCTGCAGACGCTGTAGAAAGTGGAGAGGCGTGAGTTCAGTGTCAGCGACGCGAGGGCGTTGACAAGAGTAGACAGAAGCGAACGATGTATGTCCCAAAAATAAGATATATCTGTTCTTTTCGCCGCTACATATTATAACCGTGTTTATTACTGATCATAAGCGGGCTTTATACTCTCTAGTTGGCACAATAAAATATTTTGGGCACTGAAGACTGATTGCACTGTGTTCTGCGTGTTTCTTTTGAATGGAAGACTTAAATGTGTAAATTTTCCTGGTGTCTGTTATTTCCCGTGTTCGATCTTTTCATGTCCGGGTGGTTGTTTATTCACCTGTCAATCTACCATGGCCTGCAGCGGTGCCTCTTCTGGCCACACCGCGCCGGTGTGGCTCAGAGGTTATCGTTCTCGGCTACTTATCCGGAATCAGGACGCGGCGGTCCCGTTTCGATAGAGGCAAAAGGCCAAAGGCACCCGTATGCTATGTGATGTCTGTTAACATTAAAGATCTCCGGTGGTCGAAATTATTCCGGAACCCTCCACTAAGGCACTGCTTTCATTTTTCACTTCCACCTCCATTCCTTCCCTCATGACACAGTTGAGGTGTACACCAGAAAGTGAGGCAGTTGCTGCATTTTTCATTTCCTGATAACCAATCTTTTACTCTGCCCACAAAACATTGACGTCTTGAAGTTGGTGTACGTATCGCAAAAGACTCAAATGACGTGCTCATCGTTCTTAAGTGTTAGGGTTTGCACCCGCACTCTCGCGAGATCTCGAAGAGTTTGTGGGACTTGTGTGGGTGCCCCAGGGGAAGACGCCACTGCATGTTAGTGGGTACAATTTGCTGTACATGTGTAAGCTTGAGAATGTGTTTGTTTGAATAAATCCAAGATCTGTTGCGTCTTCAGTGCTGAGAATTTTGTAAATCCTGCAGTTAAGTCGCTGGATCTGGAGGCGTTAGCAGTAATTGGATGGCAGGGTACATTTCAGTCGTGTCCCGTTCACAAATATGCATGCGCCTAAGCAGGTGACATTTACTACTTATTTGGACACACCCGTCTGATATAAAGCCCCTCAAAGCCACCTTCAAGAGCACGGCCTATGTGGGAGCGGAGTGCTCGCCACAGCGTTGTGACCACGAGACGGAAATTGCGACTCGAATAAAGAGTTTACAAACTGAAAGACGATACGATTTGTAGCAAGCCCAGTGTGCAATTTCGATATGCGTTAAAACAGCAATGAGAATCGGTTTCACGTAGGGAAATAAAGCAGCCAAACTATCGACGGGAGCGAGATAAGGAAGGTTTTAAACCGGCCCTAATGTGCATTGCTTTGGGGGAGCTTCGATTACGCCCCCCACACCCCGTTGCGACAGCGAATCAGATCGAACATCCACACCAAATATATGGACACATTTCCGAGAGATGGCTCTGGCTGCTCAAAAACAAATTAAAAACAAAGAAGAAAATGACAATGAGAAAAGGGTTCCATTTGTGTGCACTTCCCGTACTCAGAAAACTGTCACCTTTGATTAAGTTCTGTTTTAGAAATACGCATCGATATGGGAGCCACCTTTCCCTCTAGGTAGCAATTAAAAACCACGGGAGGACGCGTCCGCACCACAGACCCTGGAACAACCGAATCGGCATCGCGGCAGGAGTGCTATACCGGCACCAAAGCTAGGGAGCCTCGGCACAACATGTGCGCTCGCTAGTCAATGCAGCCGATCGATATATGGATGGAAGATTGGAGCGTCGCCTCTGAAACGGGGTATTGGCAGTTGCCACCATGCTCGTTTTTTTCTTCTTTATATGCGTTTAACGCAGTTAAGGGTGTAATAAATAGGTGTATACATTCCCCATTTTCTTTAAATACAATTTTTAATCATGTACTTCTTTCTCACCTCCAAGCTTAACCCAACACCATCATCAGCCTGACTGCACCCACTGCAGGGCGAAGCCCTCTCCCGTGTCTCTCCAAATCGCCCTACCCTTTGCCAGCTGCGCCCATCCTATGCTTGCAAACCTCTTAACCTAATCCGCCCACCTTTGTGCCGCCCCCTGCTACGCATGCCTCCTCTTGGATTCTCAGCGTAATTAAGGTGATTATAATAGGATCGCCTCTAAGTATAGAACTGTTTTAGTTGATAATCAGGCAAACCTATAGCGCAAGCATCTTAGGTTTTTTTTTACATTGGTCAGAAGATGTGTAACATGCATGATTCTATTGGCATTATCAGGAAATTGGCACGAAGATGTGATTATTCATACTGCCTCCATATGCATGCATTTTATTGCGAAAGCAATACGAGACTCGTTACTAGAAAAACCAGTGACGAATGTATGCGTGTGTGAGTGTTTACTCACAGATTGTACAGAAAATCCCAGCGATGGCAAGAAAAATAGTGAGACGTCATCAAGCGGCCGGGTGACGCACGCGGAAAGCCGAGAACCACCAGTTCAGACAATCTGTCGTTCGTCTTATGTACTCACCACTGGCCGACCCACATGTGGCGCTAGTTTTCGCGACATTCGTATTAAAGTCAAGCGATTTCTCTACGCATAGAGCTTATATGTGCTAGTGAAATTGGAGACTATCTTGCGATAGGGATTCGAGCCGACGACATTATGCACCTTCAATTCGATGCTTTCCCAGACTTTCATATCAAAATTGCGATGCAACCGTTCATCGTACCGCTTTCTGGGTGGTTTCATACGCGTATGTGTGCCACCTCAAAGGGAAAGGCGTCTCCCACACCATCTTAAAAATAACTCAACTCCCGTTACCAGAAGCGAGTGCAATCACCATCTACAAATCCCAAGGAGGAACCTACTATTCGGTCATATTATTCAAATAACTCTAATGCATGTATAATCATTACGCGGATAAAAAATGCACCCAGGTACATAATGCTTTCACATTACCACATGCAATGAGTCTTAAGTGTCTACGCATTTATTGGGGTCCACAAAAGGCGTCCTTTAAATGTGTTTTTATTGCTACTGGCGGAGCATATTACATGCAGGAACCGGAAACAACATTTTCATTTTTCATATTAGTACACAACTAGTCAGCAGTAAGCCAAGTTATTTGCTCTGTGTCCCACCAGCAATATATCTAGCCGCCCTAATCACACCCTTCGTGAAGGCATATTTCAAACTGCTGGGAAAATCTAATTTTGCCTTTAGAAAAGACTCAACTCGGTAAGGAAAGGAAAATTGCGAAACACAACCAGAATGAAATCAGTCAACAACCTTTTTTTATTACGTGTTTGCAGCCGCTGCAGTCCTCTTCACGTAGGCTTCGGAGAGCTGCCGACACAAAGGCTTCCCAGTCTCTGTAGCAGGAAGTGTACTGAGAAATTCAATGCCGCCGTGTAGCTGCTTGTGGAAGGCTACCAGTCCTGTAGATTGAAAGCCAGAGAAAAGATAATTTTATTTAAATCCCTAACGTTCCACGCGTTCTTTTTATTCAACATTATTAACGTGGTATCAGTTATTACTTTAACATTTTACTTGCGGACTGCTCGATAAGAGAAAATCTGACAGCCTGTAGCCGTCTCCAACGTGAATTCATGCTACAGATCTTCGGTGCTCATTTATAGGTGCTTAGATGAATTAGTATTAAAAAAAGGCCGGCACCGTCTGGAAGATGTTGAAGTAACGAGCTCTAGCTGTTCCGTTTACTAGATGAAGAAACCGGAGTACACGTCGCTCGTGTTGAGAGGAGGAGGAGGAAAAAAACTATATCAAAGCGAAGGGGAGTTGGGCGAGCTTATGGGTGGGGCCCTCATTCCAGGGCTCCAATGGCTTGCTGCCCTGCGGACCTGTTGTATGAGGGCCCGTTGGTCCAACATGTTATCGCTGGTCAGGAGCGCCTCCCACCGCTCAAAAGACGTGTTTTTCGTCTGTAGAGTGTTTGGTTTTGCCCCGCATTTCCACGAAATGTGGAAGAGTGTAGGGCGGACCTGGCACCAGGGACAGTTGTCGGAGTATAAAGTTTGGTGTGTGAGATGCAGTCTATGGAGGTTTGGAAATGTGTCGGTCTGTATCTGCCGCCAAGAGACGGCATCTGGGTGTCTAATTTCTATGAGGTGGGGAAGTGTCTCCTTTGGAGACGCTGAAACTCCAGACGTTGGTTATGCCCAGAAGGTAGATTGGTAAAAGCGAGCACGGTTTGTTATGCCTCGAGCTAGAGCATGTGCCCTCTCATTTCTCTCCAGTCCCTCGTGGTCTGGAGTCCAGGTGATTTGGTGGTGCTTGGTGAGGGGTATAGTGCCCATGAGCCGACTGACGTGCTTGGGAACTCGGCCTTCAAAAAGTTTCGACACGCGTGTTGAGAGTCTGTGATCACGTGAGCGCTTTGGCCTTGGGACTCGTAATGCCTAATGGCAATGGCGACGGTGGTGGTCTCCGCGGCCGCTGGTGTTTCGGCTCTTACAGAAGCAGTGAACAGAGTGGCGAAGCAGTGATCCACTACCACCACTGCGTACTTGTCATGGTCCGGGTATGCTGCTGCGTCAACATAAACCACCTTCGTGGAATTGGCTAGGCGTCGGCGTAGGTAGGATACTCGCGCTCGTCGTCTGCCTGTGTGAACGTCTTTAAGCATATGTTTCGATATCGGGGCCACGCTGAGGTATTTCCTGTGCTCTTTCCCTAGAGAGGATTCAGCATCTAGTGCGCGGAGGTCCGCAACTGTGCCTACTCGGCGTAGGATAGCTCGTCCAGCTTGGGTGGTCTGGAGTCATAGTGTTTGAGATGCACGGATGGCTTCTGTTAGTTCCACAAAGGTGTTGAAGCCTCCTAGTATGGTCAGACAATCCGTCGAGGTGTTTTAGGAAGGTTGAGGGCCGCCTTGTATACCCCCCTTATGATGATGTCAACTTGCTGCTCCTCTCTTTTTGTTAGCGTGTGAAAGGGTAGTCCGTATGTGATTCGGCTAAGTACCAGTACTTGCATCAACCGAATAGTGTCTTTTCGCATTCCTTGGCGATGCTTGGTAATGCGGCTGATCATGCGAGCTATCTTGTTTGCAGTGGTTTTGAGAGTCTGGATTGTGTGGGTAACACGGAGGTTGCTCTGTATTCAAAAACCAAGAATGTGGATCAGGTTAACTTTTCTGATGGCTTGACCCTCGATCGTGAGGTTGGTGGGACCTGGAGAGACGTATCTCAGGCCAAGTACTCGTATGGCCTCCGAATTCTCTGGAGCGCAGTGGAGGCCGCTTTGCGAGGCGAAGTCCTGGACGATCTGGGCTGCTGATTGTTGGGTGGTTTCTTTTTGGCCCAGGAACACGTTTTGGCCCATATATAGTTATATCATCCGCGTATATGGTAAAGCCGACATTTGGAAGTGCTTGTAGTGCACGCGATAGACTGAGCATAGCAATGTTGAAAAGCGGGGGGAAATAATAGCTCCCTGAGGTATGCCTTTGTGTGGCATATCTTTGACATCGGAACGGGTCTGTCCCATGCCTATCGTGGCCGTGCGGCCCGTGAGGAACGCACGCACGTAAGCAAAGACCTTTTCTCCGCCGTTAAGGTCATTTATGGCTTGAAGGATCGCCTCGTGGGATATGCTGTCGAAGACACCCTTTAAATCTATGGCCAAGGTGATATTTTCTTGACCTCTGGAGATGTTGGTAAGCACTTACTGTCGCAGGAGCAGGAAGACATGCTGGGCCGAAAGCCCTGGCCTGAACCCAACCATAGTAAGGGGGAAGAGATCATTCTCTTCAATAAAATTTTAGAGGCGGGTGTGGATGACCCGTTCATAGAGTTTTCCTAAACATGATGTTAGGGAGATTGGCCGGAGGAAATCAAGTGACGGCCGCTTGCCGGGCTTGGAAATGGTAATAATTTCGGCATGACATCACTCCTGAGGTACAATGCCCTTCTCTGAGTTCATCATCGAAGTAGTCAGTGATGGCTTTGATATGCGCATGCCTGAGTTTACGAATAATAGCATTTGTGATTTTATCCGCTCCAGGAGAAGTGTAGCCTTGTGATTCACGGGCTGCGGCTTCCACCTCGGCTATTGTTATTGGGGCATCAAGTGTGGGGTTTGGAAGGCCGTTGTAGGTGGTCGGACAAGGTGGAATTGGAGTGTCACCAATGTAACGCGTCCACAAAGCGTCCGTGAGTTCCTTGTCAATTCCATGGAATTCTTGAGCTTTTGTTTGGAGTGTACAATTTGTGGCCGATTTGGCTTTGTCGAGTTCAATGAGACTGTGGAGGATGGACCAGGTTTGAGCAGCACTGAGGGTTCCTTTCAAGGCGGCACAGAACTGTACCCAGTTTTGTTGAGCAAGTTGGGTTGAATATTACTGAGCTTCCACTGTGATGGAGGCAATGCGCTGGCGGAGTTGTTTATTGAGTCTCTGCTATTTCCAACATCTTATGAGTTTCTTTCTCCTCGAAGACGTCGATCGACTTCCGGAGTGGCAGCCGTGCATTTTATGGTTTGAGTAGCAAAAGGATGAGTATCTCGTATGTGTCGTGTCCACTTTGTTGGGCTCGTGATCCTTCCTTCGAGTGGGGCGAATTTACGAAACGCTTCCCAGTTAGTGATCTTCGTATCCTCAATGAAACGTCTGAGCTTGGGAGCCGAAATTGCTGTACTCAGGATGTAATGATCACTCCCCAGGGCCTCACCGAGGTTGGTCCATGTGACGTTAGTAGCGTTCTTTGTAAAAGACAGATCAGGAGTGGGGCCTCTGCATACGCTGTTGCCGATTCTGGCAGGCGTCGTAAAGTGCGTGGCACCCTGATGCCTTCCCTGCCTGCTGCTTCCAGCAGGAAGGTGCCTTTTCTGGTGTCCTTTGTATACTCCCAGGCCGTATGGGGCGCGTTCAGGTCGCGTAATACTACAAGCTGGTTTTTGTCGGCTATTCGAGCACATTCCTGGAGTAGGTTTCCAAACTGTTCTTGTTGCGCACGAGGGGGGGCTATATAGATTCAATATAAAGGTGCTGTGTTTCCCCCGCTTTTTTTCTTGAGGTGGAGTGCGCCACAGAGGCTATGGATTTGATACATAAACAGTGACGCGTGGTGAATCCGGATTGAAAATTCTGTAGTAGCTCTTAGGGTGGCGAATTGCGTTCCTATTTCTTGAAGGCAGATGACGTCGAGTGGAGTAGGGGAGGTATTAATGAAAAGTTGTAAAGAGGGTCCTTTTTTATGGAACGAGCGATAGTTCCACTGCCATATTTCCATTTGATTTGGGATGTCTCGAGAGGTATTAGTAGTTGCTGCCATCGAGGCTGCTGCCTGCGTCAGTGACGTCGTTTATGTTGTTGATGCGCCTGTATACCTTGGCTCATGGGTTGTTTATGTCGTCCACTCTCTTGCGTGGGCCGTGTTCCAGGACGCGGACGCTGCGTTGGAGCTCAGCTACGGCCTACCCTAGCTCTCTACTGGTCGGCGTCTGAGTTTGCATCGGGGTGACAAACTGCTGTTGCTGGGTGATGAGCGTTTGAATTGCAGCTTGTAAGCTTTCAAGACTAGGGGGTTCTGTCGGGGATGCCCCTACTTGCGCATTGAGTCTTACTTCTCTAGTTTGAGTCCCTGGTGTTTGTTGTTGTGCTTGACCAGGAGGCATTTCTTCGACCGTATTACGATTTTGAAGTCGCTCTTCCAATTTTAATGGCCGCCATATTGGATTCGAGAAACCGAAACTATGCCGCCATTTCTTCCCCTGACGTCATACATAGTTCCACCTCTATCCACCATATTGTACCCTGACGTTTTCATTGGCACGCGGCAGGTGGCTGTTTCTACATGCTATTGTAGATGTTGCTACAAATATCAATGCGAGATGCGCTGTTTTCTAGTTGCAGCCACAGATGGTTCTTTGATCTCGGGGTGGTAGGAGACCACACGAAATCTCGAAACGTTATGACTAGTTGCTGCCACAGATGGCACTGTGATCAAGTGTAGTAGCAGACACCACGAAATCTCGAAACGTGATGAGTAAGAGCTAACGGTCTTAAAATAAAAAGAAAAAATGACTAGTGACACGTGGTCAACCGATTTGGGCAATATGGATAATTGAATAACAGCAGTGGTAAGTTTGTTCCCCGTTCAGAGCGCGTCTGTTTCCAGAGCCATTCACAAATTACTTGCAGAAAGTTGGGCAGTTTATCTTCTAATGAATCGCATATGTTTAAGTGTTCGCACTGCGGCCTCTGCAAACTATCTCACCGTAAACAGTTTCTTCTCAAACTGTTTTTTTATACCCATCAGCCGTTGTAATCCTCCGCGTGCGCCAACTGACAGGTGCATCTAACTCACCTCGGACAAACTCCTCCAGGCTCTCCTGCATGGCACTGTCTCCGCGTCGTCCATCACGCAGCACAACAAAAGCCCTGGCTGCTTCTCCGAAGTCTGCGTGAGGCACCCCAGCCACCGCCACCTCCCTGACGTCGGGGTGCGAGAGGAGCAACGTTTCCAGCTCCACAGGAGCAACTTGCAGGTCCATGCACTTGATGAGATCCTTAATGCGGCCCACGACGTGGAAGTGGCCGTCTTCCGTGTAGTAACCTGTGTCCCCTGCATTAAAGCGAGCAAGGTTCCACGCGGAGAATTCTTAGCGTACGCTTCTCAAGTTTTTTAACCAACAGCCGGCACGCGCAAGACCCACTTCCACACGAGTCCGTGATGCCGAAAAAATTGCGGGACGTTTCCTCTTGTGCCAATGCAAAATTCCGGGCCAGCTGCGCTGATGCGAAGATTCTGATGCTAGTTGGAGTGCGTCGTAACACTGGGCAAGGGTACACGGGAATTCTGTTTCGTTATGCCGCTGTGCTCGTTTTATTATCATCATCAGCCTAACGACGCCCACTGCAGGGCAAAGATCTCTCCCATGTCTCTCCATTTAACCCTGTCCTAATTGCCAGCTGCGGCCACCATACCCCTGCAGACTTCTTAATACCATCCGCCAACCTAACTTTCTTCCGCCACTGTTACGCTTGCCTTCTCTTGGAATCCACTCTTACCCTTCAGGACCAGCGGTTATCTTGCCTTCGCAGTACATGCCATGTCCAAGCCCATTCCTTCCTCTTGATTTCGACTAGGATTTCATTAACCCGCGCATGTTCCCTCACCCATTTTGCCCGCTTCCGCTCTCTTCACGTTTTTGAAGCGAGAGCTTCACTAGACTAGCTAAAGCCGATTTCGCCGTGCTTTAATGGTTGCCTTCAAGTGAGCCAGAAGTGTGCCTACTGGGCTTACCGTATGGGCACACTATGGTGTCGCACAACTTCACTTTTGATTTTTCGATTCGCCGGTAGAGAGTAGAGGCGCAGTGACCGTTATGATCGTGTGGAGCTGTACGGGGAGGGGCCTGAAGGGCCACTCACGGTGTGACATATGGTCGCGCATCCATCCATATAGCGCGGGAGTCCTGTGTAGTAGGGCTTATGAGGAAAACGGCGAGATGGAAAGGGGAGGAAGCTGGAGTGGTTCCAAATGCTGATACCAAACGGAGCGTGGTGTGAGAGGGTCAGGAAGGCGTGTATCACGCTTGCGACCGTTTGTCGCCCACTGGCGCCAATTCATTCATAATCCGTCCATATAGTGGCCCATTCACACTGTAGCATTCGGCGGCGAGAGCAAGCGGAATACGCCAACGCGGCAGAGATTCCGCCTAAATGCCCATTGGAAAGCTCGATCGGTCCAGGATCGATTTCCGCCGGAAAATATCTGCCGATTCCTATTGGCTAATAGGACGGCGAGTAGTAAGTTGCATTCCGGCGGCGCCAAACAAGGCGGCGCCGTTCGAAGAACGATCCCTCCCTTCGCACTCAATTCGTCATTATTACTGCCTTTTTCAGTGCATTCACAGGCCATAAATGGGGCACCGGTCTTTCGCTCCGTCTCTTTTCGCCTATCAGAAAACGTAGGAGCGATAAGTTTCCTTTATTTTTTTGTATATTGAAGATTCTGCACCTTCTAGGCTTCTAGGCTCTAGAGGACAGTGGGTTTTATGACAAAAATGGTTCCCGTTTTAACAACTAGATAGCCCCACTTCGCCGCAAAAAAAAAAGTTCACCCTTCATGTTGTAACATTACTGACAGCACCCTTCCCAAACTCTTATTTTTTCTTGATTTTTTAGGACGCACTCAGCCTGTTAGCACCATTATAGCACCCACGCACCCTTCAAAGGTGCACACGTGCAAAGGTGCGGCGGCAACTCATTCCTGTGCAAGGGTGCGTAAGGGCGTACAGGCGTTCTGTTACTTTTTGTATAACTTTGCTGTAGTTCAATCTACCGTTCTTTTAAAATGATGTGATATATTCGAGCTTCCTATTAAAAGAATGTTGAAGCATTGAGGCGTGGACGTATCACTGCGATTTGTGCTCTCAAAATGCGATAATTAAGTTAAATACTTTAGGTGAAGTGCTAAGCATCGCTGACCCCAATTGGGGGCTCGCTGAAATGGCATATAGAAACCTGTAGTCTCCTGTGTTGAACTCTGTAACTTCAGTAGCTTTTTATGACTCATTCGACGGACGCGTATACCTGTTTATGTTCCTCTGGCAAAATTACGTGGCGCATGCTAGTATTGTGTTATTGTGCGAGCGGGTTTCCTGAAGGTTGGCCTCCTTTAGCAGCTCTTTTTTTCTTTTTAAAATTAGACAAAAATTATGCCATAGACACTATGCAGACATCATAAATGTGACTGCACAGGAAACACGTTCAGACACACCATTAAAGAGACATCTTGATATGATAATTATAGTTGGGAATGCAGTAATTTTAGTGCGAAGTTAGACAGGTCGTCGGCAGCTTTTCGTAGGGAATGTTAAGCTTCTCTCAAAGAGTTCACGCAGAAAAAAGTTTACCAGCCTCTTTTAAAGCAATCAAAACTTATGAAACTCTAAAGCAGCCAGAAAAGGGTGCAACTGTAACCATCACACCGAATGTATGAAGACCACATACCACTGGCCAATAGACTCTAAATCCTTGAACTCTATATTCAGGACACTTTGCATGCAACCCCACTCTACTACTCCATTCAATTCAATTTATTTTCCCATGTACACATGGTGAGGGTCGAGGAAAAAAAGCCAGAAATGGGAGCTTGACATGCCCCTCGGCCTCTACATTGCAGGGCAGCAGGCAACATGCAAATTACACATACAAGTAGTGATCAAAAATGCAAAACATTAGTTGTCAAGAACGGTTGGCGCATCATTAGAAAAAATAAGGAATGAAGCGTACGTAAAAAATGATAACAAAAAAGCAATGGAAAATATACTTCATAGAAAAACAATTTTTTGGTTATTCAAATCAGGTCAACACTTTATGGAAGCAAAGAGATAAGAAGCAGTGATAGAATGGCCAAATCTAAAAAGTAGCGCATACATCCTGTGTATCTTTGCGGCATGCTCGTGATACATCAACTTTTGCAGCATGAAACTTATTTAAAAGACGGGGAAACGTGTTTTCTAGGCTATGTACCATATAGTGTGCGGAATGTTAGAATATGCCGCAGTTCGCTGTGTGTGCTAGAATAAACTTGCACATTTAACGAAAGGTGTGCCGTGTCACTCAAGTAAGTCACATTTTGTTTTATGTCCTTATATCTTTCAGGCAGCCTAACATTATACATTTGGGATACATTTACGGCATTGAAGTGGCAGAATAAGTCGCATGTGTTTATATCAGAACCAACGTTGAGTATTGCACGTAGAGCCTTCTTCTGTAAAACGTAAATCTTATTTTTATTGGTACCTGTAGTTGTTCTCCAAACTAAGTGCGCATACTTTACTTGGGACATAAAGAGCGAAGTATACAGGAGAAGTTTAACTTTGCATGGAAGTGACGATGCCGGTTAATGATATCTGTAACACGAGAAAGCTTACTGATGACAGCGTTAACATGATTGTCCCAGCTTAGCTGGCTGTTGAAAATGTACCACTAATATCTTAATGTTGTCTACAACCTCTATCGTTTCCAAACCAAGCTTAAGATCACATGGTCGAACAATGTTTTTACTTTTTGGTTTCATATAAGAGCCTTAGTTTTAGTTACATTAATTTTCAACTGATTTTTAAGGGACCGTTGATGGAGTGTACTTAATGTCCTATTTGCCTCGTTGATAACATCTTCACATAGGCTTGATGAGAAGAACAGTGAGACGTCATGTGCATACATAACACACTTCGCATGCAAGCATTGATTAACGATATCATTTATATATAAGCTAAAAAGAAACGGTCCAAGGATACTTCCCTCAGGTACGCCAGAAGTTACTTTTTTTACTGAGGATCGACAGACAGCTATTAATACTTACAAACTGAAGGCGGTGTGCAAGATGTGACGAAAGAAGCGCATGAACACTACCTCTAAAGCCGTAATCGAACAGTTTTGCCAAAAGTATATTATGACTGATGTAGTCTAAAGCCTGCGAAAAATTTATAAAAACACCAAGGGCAAGTTTCTCTTTTTTGAAACGCTGTAAGATATACTGTTTTTGGCTTAGTAATGCTGTCTCGGTAGATTTATGTGTGATAAAACCAAACTACTAATCTGCTATATTTGGTGTTTGTCACAAAAGCATCATATTCACGTGTGGATATTTTTTTTCAGTCGTTTAGAGAAGATTGAGAGCACGAAAACTGGCCTGTAATTTAAAACACAAAGCTTATTACCTTTCTTATACAAAGCTGTCACTTTAGCAAGTTGCATGCGCCCGTGGAAACACTCCGCTTTCAAAACTTAAATTATATATTTGTGCTAAAATTGGGGCTGTAATATCTAACACATGCTTCACAGGCCGTATCTGCAAATCATCCGCATCGTGGCATCTGCTGTTCTTCATGTTCAAAAATGCAGTGAATACCTCAGAACATGTAGTTGGACTTAGACGCATAGAATCACTGCTTTGCCTGATGCGACCATCGTATGACATGTTTGACGAACTTTAGTATTCTCGGGTAACGAAATATTGATTGAACGCCTCTGCTTTTTCCTGCCCATTTACACTTCGTCCTTGAATAAATACTTCTTAAGGAGAGCTAGTCTGTGGTGTGCGTAAAACAACGTAGTTAATCTGGTTCTATAACTTTCGTTAATCACCGTGGCATGATTCAAATTTGATGTAGTACGTAATACGAATCCCCAGCACGCCTTAAGTTTTTGCTTAGCTAATTTCTGAGGACTTTGTATCTTGCTAATAGTTCGAGATCACGTGTATTAATGAAGTCTTGGTACATTTTTTCTTTACATTGCATCTCCTTGAGCAATTGTGACGTCATCACTCCGTGCACCTTTTCCGAGGTGCTACGCGCGCCTTGCACGGAAAATTTTCGGTGGAAAGCGCTTTAAATTTATCAAGGAAGCTATCATAAGCGGCTTCCACGTCTGTCATAGAGAGCACGTTAGACCAGGTCATATCTGAAACAGCCTGTCTGAAAGATGCAAGGCTTTTCTCAGTTATCGCTTGATGAAAGCAAGCACGTCCTGGTTTTTTCTTCATACCTGATTTCACCCCTAGCAGTATTGGGAAATGTCACTAAGATCGTAATGAAAGACAGCGAACACAATGCTCTTTTCATCAAAATTAGTAATAAAAAGGTCAATGAGTGATTCGGTATGCATAGTAACTCTTGTAGGCGTACCAATTGTGTTAATGCAGCCATTTTGCGGAGAGCATCCAAATAAAATCTTTTGCTGTGCTGCTATCGGAAAGCAGAATTACATTAGAATCGCCACCTAGAATTACCCTGAAGTTGTTAGAGTTCACAAAATTTAAAAATTTGTCAACGAAAGAAAATAATTCTGCAGCGCGGCCATCAGGGGGCGGTAACAAACTGCAATAATAGTACGGTCAAAATTTAAGGAAAACATTTCGTAGTTAGAAGTGACACAACAAAATCTTGATACTAGGTCACAATTTATACACCTTTTTGCAAAGCACAAAAACCGCCACCACGATTTAAGATCTGTTCATAAAGAACGAGTTGTACCCGGGTATATTAATTACTTCTTCATCACAGGAGTACCATGTTTCCGTAATCATAAACACTTCAAATTTATCTAGTTTATTAAACAGGTACTCAAGATCAGCAGTTTTATTCACAGAACCGCGCTAGACAAATAATCCAGAGAAATTGCGGGCCTTATCCGTAGAGTGGCCACACACAACCATGGGCTGTCGGAAAGGGAAACCGTTAATATGGCAGACGTCCCCATCAACAGCCACTTGACTTATAACCTTCCTTATCAATTGCTCAAAAAGCGCTACAAGACAAAGCTGATATTCTTACTAGAAAGGCGGCCACTTCAGCCCTCCGCCCGCCACAGTCCGTAAGCTCAAAGCACTTACTCGCAATGGGCACTTACAATACACTCTGGGAACTACTTGCAAATCAATGAAGCAACAAGATACTTCGGCAATCCCGCACAGAAACCGGCCAAATTTTCTCCTCAGCAAAGGGCACCCACGCTATCTAGTAATATTTACTTTTCTGAAAATAGAAGCATGTTTTCTCACGCAAAAGCTGCAATAACCGAATACAAACACCGCGCTTTCTTGAAATTGTTCTTCCACTACCCATAGCAAAGGTACGGAATAAGCATGTTCTTGTTTCCGCTCACGCTGCGGCGGCAGTCACGACGTTTTAAGTGGTAATTCTTACCCGTGAGAAAGAATCCGTCTTTATCGAAGGCCCTCTCTGTCTCTTCAGGCATGTCCAAATAACCCTTGAAGGTGATTGGTCCCCGGATGCAGATCTCGCCGCACTCATCTGGGCCCAATTTTTTCTTCGTGATCACGTCCACCACCTCCGGGAAAGAATAAAACACCTTAATCACATCAGTTACTTTTGTACCAGGATTGTCTAGCGGCGGGAACATTGGTAAGTAGGTGGATACTCATAAAGGATAATCGCCAAGATTTTCACAAAAGACATGATGCAAGATTTGTGAGAACAGGCGTGCTCAATCAGAAACTAGGTATGTGTACTGCTAACGACTGCAGTGCTATAGTCCATAAATGTTTATTGCTTTGAATTAAAAATTTTCTGCCAAGCAGATAACCCTTCCTCTATCAGCAAGTCAATTTGGATCTTCGAAGTTGCGGAGTCGTTTCTTTCCAAAATATAACATGTAACAGGGGATGGCAAGCATGGTTTGTTTTCTTTCAGAAATTGTTCAACTTTCGCGACTTTGCATAACACACATAATTTAACACACGTTCGTAAATTATTCTTTGTTGAGTATAGCTAACTACATTTTCGCTCCCGCAAGGAAGCGTTATATTTTGATGTGTATCAAACTAAACAATTTGCATTCCTCTTTTCAGACTCAGGCATCTTCAATTTGGGTACCCTTCATCCCTCTGAATTCAGCATATTTTTTCTCTGAACTGCAGTAAAAGGGACAGTTGAGCTACTCGGTATAGTTTTCCTGTGAAATTTCGCTTTTTAGCTTAGTTGAAAATACGCACAGATAAAGCAATAAATCTATACTAGAAACTTAGGGTCATTTAAAATATGCACACTGGCCGCTACTGCGCTAAAAGACACCAAGAAATTACTCAGCGCTCATTTGCTCATTTTTGGCGTCTGCTATAGGTGCATGTTCCTCGCACGAGAAAACTTACAGGTAATGCTGATTTTTTTTTTTTTTGCGACTGTTGTCTGAAACATCTCGGAGAAGAAACAATTCCGGACCTAAATTGTTTCTAGATGTTAGTTGCTTTCTTGCTGACGCGGAATCAGGGAAACCTCATTTGTACGCAGACTTTAATCAGCGTCACTCACTCTGCTATATCCAAGTAATTTCAGATGCGTACTCTTCACCGCGTTGATTTGTAAAAGACAAATTAAAAAGAGAATGAGCAAAATCCAGCAGCGGGCTGCTCAACAGCGGCGTTATTATCGCAGCTTTGTAACAGCTGACTCGTGTCACTTATGAACGAGTGCGTTCCACTTCTCAAGTACGCAGGACTGCTAAGTTGGCTGTTTTAGGCAACCGAGAGTACACGCCGTCAGATCTCCCAGAAGGCGCTCCACATCGGCTCGGTTTTTTGCGTTACCGCTAAAGACGACATTTTATGTCTCATAAAAACCGTTGGAAAAGGGCCTTCATTCGATTGCTCGACCTTGGTGGGGCTTGGTCTTCGCAAAACGTATTTCTTGTCTACGAGAAACGCCATCGGAGAGCAGCATATTTGGTACAACGCAGTAAACTGGCGCTTTTATTGTTTTTCTTCTCTATAGAAGCGCGGGCAGTGGGCCATGATTCAACCGCAAAATGGAGCACATAAAAAAATGTACTGTCATTGCTACAGCTTCGAGGACGTTGTAAGATTTAGGCATCGCTGCCCGTAAAAAGTGGCTAATTAATAATCTATAGGAAACCAAAAGTTTCTTGCGCGTTTATACAACCCTTTTCATTCACTCTCGGAAGTCCGGGGCTATACACAGGAAAGTGCGCTGTTCAAAAAGCCGAGCTGGTGAACCCACCCTATATTCCCTTCTTTTTTTATTTACCAATACACTTTGTCGTAGTGTTACTGCGATTTGAACGCCTTTGCCGGCCAGTTTTTTTACTTTTGTAGGGGGTACTACTTGCACGCACTGAACAATTTTCCTCCAGAGTTGCTGCGGGAACGGGCCCGGACGCGAAGCCGCGGGTCTGGGCCGGGCTCGGGCCTCAAAACGCGGCTCGCGCAGTGCCCTAGCACCGAGACTTGCTAGTATCGCCGCGCCGTCACCGCGTCGACCGTGTACTTTAGACGCGAAACGAAATTTCTAACCGGCGCCCAGCCGTGCGTCGAGTCGTATCTCCAGAACATCGGTGGTCGTTCTGCGCAACGCTTAAACGAGTCGGTGTCCTGCGCAGAAACGTCGGAAAAATTGTGCGAGTTCGATGTCGCCAATAATTGCGTCAGATAGAAATACAAAGAAAAGCAGCCAGAATGTATGTCCGCCTGCAATACCAACGGCAAGCTTTCCGTGCACCTGAAGCGGATTACTCTCATTAGCGTTCGGCATCGGTGGCTCTAGAAACGTTAAGAGAGCCTGTCGAAGCTTCACAAAACGAAACAAAGGCCTTTGCGATCGATGCCTTCAAGTCGCGCGCATTCTAAGTATTTCCTCGGCACGATGCGTCGAATCCACGCTCGGTACGCAAGTGCGCTGTATCCGGCGAAGAGTTCCTGACTGATCAGTCGCTGCTTCGATATGTTTTGATTGGTATTTGTGACTCGAAGCTTGCGTTCGTCGTCCAATGTGGCATACTAAGTTTGTTTTATTTCCGTTTCCTGAAGTTGAGGGCCGACCTGCACGATGCATCATCAATATGCGGGTAATTAGGGCAAAGTCTGTTCTGTCATCGCGTAATATTTCGGAATAACGTGAATATATGGTTATAACGCCAGGGGTGACATCTCGCTTCTATTTTCGGTTAAAAAAATCACCTCAAATTCGTGTATATGCATTAGATTTTGTTGTTCTAATATCTTAGCGTCACCCTCACAGAATACGAAGTCCTGTGAATAGTACATATCCCCGCTAAAAGTTACACTGAGTAACGTTCATTTACACCCGCCGCGGTGGCTCATTGGTTAGGGCGCTCGGCTACTGATCCGGAGTTCCCGGGTTCGAACCCGACCGCGGCGGCTGCGTTTCGGTGGAGGCGAAACGCTACGGCGCCCGTGTGCTGTGCGATATCAGTGCACGTTAAAGATCCCCAGGTGGTCGAAATTATCCCGGAGCCCTCCACTACGGCACCTCTTTCTTCCTTTCTTCTTTCACTCCTTCCTTTCCCCTTTCCCTTACGGCACGGTTCAGGTGTCCAACGATATGAGACAGATACTGCGCCATTTCCTTTCCCCAAAAACCAATTATTATTATTATTATTATTATTATTATACATGAAAACTGCCCGATCCCGCTTCCATACAGCCAGGATTCACCTTCATGTCCAAGTCAGGAACGGGAGGACCGGAGCAGCTTGCGTCGCTACAAAGGACTCTGCAGTACGTAGCAGCAGCAGCCACTTCTGTCAGTCCGTACCCTGACAAAGAAATAATTTGCAAACATGCAAAAATATTTATGCGTGCAAGCGCTTCAGAGATGCATTGCCATGAACTGCCTTGGGAGCCTCTGTGTTGGGTGTACTTAGTTCATCGCCCTAATCTTCCTAAGAAAATATGGATAGCATACCCCTCGACCAATGAGGTCGTGTACACAGCTTACGCTACGCGTGTCCAAGTATAGCAGGGCGCGCTTTTAAAGACATCGTGTTCGCCGCTGTTGTCAAGGTTAGCTTGACTTTTCTCGGTGGATTTCGGGTTACAGTCGATTACCAGGAGTTAAATGTGGTCAACAGCAGCAAAGAGTTCGAGAAAGCGATACAGTTAGAAAACTTGGTTCAATAGGCCATTCGGTGTGCCTGGCAGAGAGAAATAATCAAAGAACACTTTAAACAGCCTCAGTTAACAAACAATTCCAACCACACTGTTTCGAGTGAGCCTTTTGGTGAAAGATCTCCAGACGCATGCTTTTCATCCCATACTTTCACCTCTAAGAATTGGCCTCCTTGCAGACATTTGTAGCCAATCTGCACAAAGTGCAGCTGCATTTTCTTGTGCAAATTCATGTCCTTATTTTACAGTGCGCATATCTTAACATAGCTCTCTCAGTACTATGGTGTCATTTCCACAAGCTAATTTTTTCCTACGGCAACCGTCTTTCTGGTGTGCGTTTGAGCTTCAGCAATATTATGCTAAAATAGCCAAGAAAAATGACGGACAGACAGAAACACACAACGAGTGCCGTCTGTACCAACTTGCCCAACTGAGGTTTACTAAAGAAATATATTTGAACCCATCTAGCATATTTCTGTTAGAAAAGTACTTCTCCGGTGCCTTACGGTAGTTGCACTTTAAGTCAGCACAGCTCCATCCTACATGTGATCATCATCATCATCATGATCATCAACCTGACTCCACCCACGACAGGACAAAGGCTCTCCCGTGTCTCTTCAATTAACCCTGTTCTTTGCCAGCTGCGCCTACCCTATGCCGGCAAACTTCCTAATCTCATCCGCCCACCTAACCTTCTACCCCTACTACTACGCTTGCCTGCTCTTGGAATCCACTCCGTTACCCTTAAGGACCGGCTGTTATCTTGAATTCGCAATACATGCCCTGCCCAAGTCCATTTCTTCCTCTTATTTTTAAATAAGATGTCACTAGCGTGCGCATGTTCCCTCACCCACTATGCCCACTTCCGGTCTCTTAACGTTACACCTATCATTTTTCTTTCCATGGTTAGCTGCGTTGTCCTTAACTTAAGCTGAACCCTGTTCGTTTTAGACTCCACGTTTCTGCCCCGCAAATGAGTACAGGCAAGATACAGCTGTTCTACACTTTCGTCTTGAGGGATATTGGTAAACTGTTAGTCATGATCTGAGAGAACCTGCCATATGCGCGGTACCCCATCCTTATCCTTAAGTTATTTCCCTCTCATGATCCGGATCAGCTGTCACTACGTGCCGTAAGTAGACGTATTCCTTATTCCTTTATCACTTCCAGCACCACGCTGCCAATTGTGAACTGCTGTTCACTTGCTAGACTATTGAACATTACTTTGGTTTTCTGCATGTTGATTTTTAGACCCACCCTTCTGCTCTGTCTAACTCATTGATCATGATTTGCAGTCCATCTCCTGAATGACTCAGCAAGGCAATGTCATCAGCGAATCGCAGATTATTTAGGTATCCTCCATTAACTCTTATCCCCAACTTTTCCCAATTCAGGCCTCAGAATACCTCCTGTAGACAGGCAGTGAATAGCACTGGCGAAATCGTGCCTGCTTGCGTGACGCCCTTCCTTATTGGAATTTTATTGCGGAGTTTATGGAGGACTATGGTAGCTGTGCAGTTCTTTTATATTTATTTCACTATTTTGACATCAGGCTCTTTTACACCCTGGTTCCGCAATTCCTGTATGACTGCTGAGGTTTCCAGTGACTCAAATGCTTTCTCGTAATCAATGGAGGTTATATACAGGGCTTGGTTATATTCTGCGCATTTGACTATCACCTGATTTATAGTGTGAATATGGATCTATTGTGGGATACCCTTTACGAAAGACTGTCTCATCATTTGGTCGATTAATGTCTAAGGTTGCCCTGACTCTATTAGTGATTACCTTAGTAAAAACCTTGTAGGCAACGGACAGTAAGCTGATCGCTTCGTAATTTTTCAAGTCCTTGGCGTCTCCTTTTTTATGAATTAAGATCATGTTTTCGTTCTTGCAAGCTTCTGGTACGGTCGAGGTCATAAGGCATTGCGTATACAGAGTGGCTAGTTTCCTGCATATGTCTCCCCTCTTTCCTCTGCTGCAGACTCCTCCCTTGCGCTGTGAACAGCTCTCAATTTACAAGTCAAATGTTAGGTTTTTTAGGCAGCGTGCTACGCAGCCATTCCACACAATATTTCGGAAGTGCTTGGCCGCGGTGAGGAGTTAAGCGAACTCTTCCGCGCTGCCCATTTTCTGAAAGCATCGCGTAAGAACTGACTCTTCAGACAATCAGTACCGCATGACGACTCGCAGCAGCAAAAGGCCCGCCGACAACAACCACCCGCTTACAGCGACGCGCAGAGCTAGTGCCGCCAGCTTTTTTCTGAAATGGATCGCCCAAGTGTATTTTGTATTGGCTCACATCATACCCCACCCCCAAAACAAACACACACATACACATGCGCCCTAACTGCCTCCAGGAAAGCAAGCTTAGATAAATTCTGACCATTTCACAAGCAACCACGCGTTTTTGCACAGTGTGCCAGAGCGGCGATACCTATAATGTGGCTATTGTCACGAAGAATATGAGCTGGAGCGCGCAATGACAAACGTGTTTGCTACATGTCTGAAGGTCTTCGCTGGAAGCGATCAGGGCGCATCGTCATAGTGCTCGTTAAACCGTTCTGTGCCTGCGTATCAAGCACAGGGTGGTATCCAGCTTGTGCCTTCCACGTGTGTTTATAGCAGTTCAAGCACCACGTGTTCTGGCTCTTCTACTCTCCCTGGTTCCGCCACATATCGTCATCTTGTGGTGCTGACCGAAGTAATGGTCCGGACTATTATAATATTAAAAAAATTAAAGCCCTCTGGAGAAAAAGGTGTACCATGTTGGCGGATGCCTGTGGTATAGTGAGTAGTCAGGATACTACTTCTTAAAGGAACACCGCTGACAACTAACTCCATCCAACTGCTGCCCTGACTTGAAATTGATTCCAGGGATTTTTCAGGCTATATTCATGTTTGTCTGGCAGTAGAAGGCCCAATTATCGGCTAGAAAATTGGATTTAAAAATCTTCCTGCCAATCGACTCAAACTTGTGACATACTTAGCGAAAAGAACGCGTTGCCACCCTTCAGAAGACAACGGCGGTGCAGCGTAGCCTCCGAGATCCGTCATGACGGTGATGCACAAAATCAACGGGGATGCACACACTTTCAACGTCCGATGGTGACGACACCTTCATCTCATTTATTGGTCTTTTCTAGCTTATAGCAGCCGCATGTTTATGCTACTTGTCTCTTTTTGGTAAGAACGCAGTATCCTATCGATGCAGACCAACCTCTGTTCACCGCCAGTGTGCCTTGAACGCTTTTTCAACTCTTTCTTATGTTCCACAGTTAGTAGAAGACCTATGCTTTCGATCACGTTTCTCCTTTTGATTTGGCTGCGGAAATCTTCTTAAACTCACCACACAGAACGTCGGCACAGGGAAACATCTCAGACAGTCGCTCTATGTGCTTCGTCGGAATCGAATTTCCACCGATGAGGATTGCCCGCACTCCGCTCAAATCAAGTTTTTCCGGCCGAGGAACCTCGATGAGGTACCGTACGTAAGTTGGATACAGCAACAGCATCACGTTCTGAAATAATAGCGTCCAATAGGGTGTGAAAATGAGACTTGTAACCATTTTGCCATAGGAATTGGGAGTATATATGCTCTGTTTCTCAATAAATTTGGTAGGTTTAAAAATGTACTCTCCCTTTTGTGAAATACCACCATATGTGTATATATATATATATATATATATATATATATATATATATATATATATATATATATATATATATATATATATATATATATATATATATATATATATATATATATATATATATATATATATATATATCGCGTTCTTGCCTGCTGTCTCACACGACCCCGGCCGCGGCGGTCGAATTTCGATAAAGGCGAAATTCTAGAGGCTGTGCTGTGCGATATCAGTGCACGTTAAAGAACCCCAGGTGGTCGAAATTTCCGGAGCCCTCCACTACGGCGTCCCTCATAGCCTGACCCGCTTTGGGACGTTAAACACTCATAAACAATGTCGATTTCACGTTGCAGAATTGTTTACGTGGAAAGAAATAAGTTTTTCACACAGAAACAATAAATAATTTAGGACTCGACAAACATACGTCAAAAATTTAAATTAGAATGTTCAGAAGATCATTACATTCACATTGCAATCCGAATTTTGCGCTCTCGAAGCTCACAGCATTTCACATAATCAATTATTTTAAGCAGACAAGCGTACTTTCTGAGGGGTATTCAGTTCTCGCCTACAGCCACCTGTTGGCCGCCTGTAGTTTATACGACGCCTGAACTCGACACCTGAAGTCAACACCTGGCCGCTGCACAACTGTGGCAACAGAGAAACTTTTTTTGAGTGAAGAACGCTGGGAGAAGCTTGTCAATTTTTCATGCGTATTGTGCCCTACATGACACAACCTCAAGTGTCAAATATAGCGTAAGCCAGCGATGACGCTGCTTCATAAATGTAACGTGGTGAAAACGGTCAATCTAGCGTCCTACCTTATATTTCCAGCATGCTGCTAGCAAACTGGCGATGCCCATAGTGCGTAGCGCGACTGTCATAGCGCCGTTGACCATCTGGCAGCAGGTGACACATAGACCTAGCGGATGAGCGAAGGGTAGCAGTCCCATGTACACATCCCTCTCGAAGAAGGTGGTCTTTTCCGACCTGGGAAGAGGGCGAAAAAGAAACAGAACACTTAATTCTAAACCTCACAAATAATTGTCTGTAAAATCTTCATGATTTTCTTCTGGTCCCTAAAGTAGTTTAAAAAGCATCTCATAGATTATCGGCAGCAAAGTCGAAGCATCGACCGCTGGTGCATCGTTTCCAGGCTTACTGATTGGGCTACAATTGCGAGAGGACACTAAGTGCCGTGCTGTATATGAACATGTAGCTTCTAAGATATTGTGAAAATTTTGCAGGAGTATAATTGTGGCCTGCTAAATGTACGTGACCTGATATTTTCGTGCCTTCCTCTGTGAACGACACAAAATTTACGCAGCGACCCCTCACAAGACTATTCAGTTTTCTGGCATATTTTCACAAAAAAATTGAATAACAGAACTATTCCTGTGGTGTCATTTGATCATTAGTTTTTAAAACATAGCGCTGGTATGAGATCTAAACCGATGTAAAAAAAAATCGCCACTCAATAAAGAAGCTGACACGGGGCAAACAAAAGCACGCAGGAGCGAGCTGCAGGAAAGAGGTTCTGCTCGAAGAACCAGGTTCGAAATCCAGCTGTGCCTTATATAAATGCGCGGCCAGTTTCATTTTTGACCTTCCACTTTTTCGGGTTCAGTTTGCCCAGAAATATCTGCGCCAAATAAACACAACTAGTCGACAGGCATGCACGTTGTAGATCACACCTGCAGAGAAAACGCGGTTCAGCCACTATTGAAAAGATGTGCACTTCACGTAAAGAAGCCGTGCTATTCTGTTGCGCAACCTTTCCCTAGTTCAATTCTCTTTGCACAAAACGACGCAATATGTAATGCAACGCTGTGCCAGAGACGAAGGAATGCGTGTATTTAAAATTGAAGGGTAGACTATTACCGGTTTTCTTTTTTA